>BDJD01005427.1:118034-131164 GCA_002564525.1 Rosa multiflora
AAAGTACCAAACTCAATGCTTGTTTGTTTATGACTCTTAATCCAGGTGCATCATCCTCAAATAAAAAAATAAATAAAATGGAATCAACGTTTTATCCACTTCAGCTACAAGCTTCCACGCTGCAGCTGATGATGTACACAAAATTTGGAGATGCTCTACATAATATTGATTGCAATGAGTTGCAATCTTCATGTGGGGACAAAATTATGTTCTACTAGCATAATATAGCAGAACAAATCATGTTTATAATCATCAGGCCATCATTATTAGGCTGTTGTACAGTTTTATGGTTGCTCAAATGATCACTAAACTCATATTTTTTTTCCATGTCTCAATTGCAGATCAAATATGGGTCTAAAGTTTCTTGTTACCATGATTAAAGTTCAAAGCATCATATTAGAGAGATAGAATGACTATGCTAGAGATGTTTTTGATGAAAAAGAAAAGAGGGAATCGAAAAAAGTTTTGAAGTCCTCTGTGTCTGCGGGAAAATAAGGGTTTAGGATTTGAAGATGATTGACTTCCCAAATAGAAAAAAGAAACAGAAACATAATTATAAGGAAGGGTAGTTACGGTAAATTTTTTTTAAAAAAATTGAATAAAAGTAATAGAAAAATAGAGGGGGTGTGTGAATAGCATTTTGAAATACTATAGGTAACTGATCATGTAAATATTTCATGAAAATTCATTAATGATTTCCATGTTACTTTATAAATGTCCATCATTTTTTTTTCAAAAATTTACTTAGATAGAAATTTCCTCAATATTTCCATTTTTTGGACTATCGATATTTCCTGGATATTCGATATTTTAGTCCTTGGGTAAAGGTACTCTTCCTCTCCCTTATTCTTCTCCTCATCAGTTCCACTCCTACGATGCAGTTCCACAGTCCAATTAAACCATCAATTGAAGAACTCATCAATTCAAGCAAAGCAAACACAAAAAAGCTCTGGGCCTTCGTCTCTCTCAAGCAACATTGAAACCACCTTCACCCCCGAGGCTGCAGAAAGATGGGTATCCGCCTTCATAGGCGACGAGGAAGAGCTCTCCACCTTCACCGGCAGTGGGTCATCGGGGAGGTCCACAGATATTGAAGGATCGACGGAAAAGAGCCATGGCTTCTGAGAAATTGAAGGATTGGAACTGGTCGATTGGGAAGAAAGGAACATAATCAAATGTTTAGAGGGGAAAAAAAAACGTGTTGAACGCCTAGAAAGGCACGATAGGGTTGGGTAGGAATAGGTGACCATATATGATTATACATGGACTATTAGGGGCTAATTTGTGTGATTACTTTTTTTATGGCTCTTTAGTTATTATGGAGTGAGAAAAATAATTTTGTCTGGAAGGGTGGCAATTTTCAACCCATGCATATGATTGAGTGGTGTAGACAGAGGTTGGAAGATTTCCAACAGTATCACCTCAAAGCGACGAGAAAAAAGAAGAGGGTTCTGACTAAGTGGCAATGTCCTCCCACAGGAAGGCTGAAAATTAACATTGATGGTGCATTTAGAGCAGATTGTGGAGTTGGAGGCATTGGGGTAGTGGTCAAAGATGACTTGGGCACGGGAGTTACAGCTATTGTGAGGCCTTTTCTGCATGCAAACTAGGCTATTAATATGGAAGTTGTGGTGTGTAGAGCTGGTCTTCTTCTTGGTATACACGAAGGTTGGACGGAAATCAACATTGAGAGTGACTCTGCCCTTTTGATTGATGCGCTCAATAGTTCTAAGGAAAATTATTCAGAAGTAAGTTGAGTTTTAGATGATTGTAAAAATTATTTATCTGCTTTTTAATCAATTAGAATTCGGCATATCTACCTTGAAGTAAATGGTGGTGCACATAGACTTGCACACCTTGCTAGTGTTACTGGTTTAGATGATATTTGGTTAGAGGAGACTCATGCTATTATTCAGGATGTACTCTACAAGGATTATTGTAAGTGTCCTATTGTAGCATGGGGTTCAGGTTTTATGTCCTCCCTCTGATTGCAAAACTTTATTATTAATATAATAAATGAAATCGAGCGTGGAGTTGAGCCTTCCAGTTAGGCTGGGTTCCAAACCCCTTTCAAAGAAAACGAGAGAAAGAAAAAAAGATTAGAAAAGGGTGCGGCTATTGCCACCCTACTATTTTCTTAGTTCACCCTATAAACATTTGAATTATATATTACCCTAGTGCAAAATGATTAATAAGTATATGTTCAAGTAAATCTAGATTTTTTGTCTGGCCCAAACTCGAGGTTACTTACTTTAGTTGAAATAGGGTTAGAATTAGAGATATTCTCGGAGAATCTTAGAGATATCCAATCAATGTATGATTACATTTCTTGTACAACTCTAATTCTATGTCTTGTAATCTTCTATATCAAGAGGCCCCTATTATCAATGAAAGCACAACAATTTCTCTCCCAAATCTCGATTCCCTAAAACACCTTATCAGCACGAAGCCCTAACCCTGAAACCCTAATTTCATAGCCTTCATATTCCTACAACCACAGCCACACACCTTGAAGCCTTCAACTCTAGGAGTCCAGAACCGGCGGTGCCACCCCAGGAACCGGCAAGAAAAACTCCGAACCGGCCCTAAGAAGAAGCAGAAGATCTCCTGCCCGTTTTGCACTACTTTAGTCCACCTTTTACTGTCATCTTCCGTCATAGGCGGCGCCACTACCCCAGAATTCGGAAACCGGATAATTTTTTCCTGAAACCGGCCTTAACATTTCCGAACCGGCTACCAAAAGAAGCTGCACCCTTGAACAACCATAGAGAAGAAAGGAAAAAGAAATAAGTGGGCCCAGAGAGAAGAAAAGAAGGAGGTGGCCCACTGAGGCAGCCTAGAGCCCACAGAAGCCCAGTTGAAAAAGAAAAAAGAAAAAAGGAGAAGCAGCCCACAGGCTCACTGACACTTCAGCTTCGGAGACAGGTCACCTCCGACAACTTTTTTAGGCCAAATTTTCCGACAACCTATTTTGAGGTAATTTTTACTAAAAGTTTCCCTTTTTTGAAGTTTTTATTATTTTTCTCTTCTTTTTCCCGGGGACTTGCAAACTCCCTTCTTCTACCCCCCTTTCTTTTCACAAAGGAGACCAAAAAGCCAAACTGTGGGGGTTCGTGCTCACTCCAAGCGTGGAGCTTATAGAGTCCTCCAAACATAGAGTTTGTTGAGAAGTTATGATCGACCACAAACACATCATTGTTTTGATCTAATCTAATACCTCTTTGAAGCAACTACGCTTAGAAATCCCTAATTTCTTGGAAGAGACTACGATCAAATTTTTTTATTGTTTTTGTGGTAGCGTTTTTCGCTTCGAAACTAACCATAATCTTTTGTTGTTTTTCAGGATGAGTAACCTAAACAAGTTGAATTTTGTTCCACTGGAGACAACAGGCTCATGATACCACAAGTGGGTTCGTGATATGGGTCACCATCTTAAGGCTGATGGGATCCTAGATAAGATCCAAGAGCCAAGTCAAAACGTGCTTACTTCTCAACAAGCTGCCGCTTATGAAGAAATAAAGCTACAAGAGAGGCCAATGAAGCTAAAGTCATAATTCTCATGACAAGGCACATGAATGACGCGCTCCAGAATGAGTACCTCAATGAGGAGGACCCTAGAAAGCTATGGGTAGAACTCGAGCAGCGGTTAACAAAGTTCGTGACTCTCTGCTGCTAGATTTAGAAGTGAGATGGCATAGCCTCCGCTTCTGTGACTTCAAGTCTGTACTTGACTACAATTTGGAAGCTGTTCGTATCAAGTCTTTGATGGAGTTCTGTGGTAAGACCATCAGTGATAAGATGTTTATCGAGAAGACTCTATCTACCTTCCCCATCTCTGCATTGATGATTGCAAAGAATTATCGGATTGATGTAAATGCAGGACTCATCACAAGGTTTCATGTGCTTATTGGGGCCATGAATGTAGCTGAGAAGCACGACAATATCTTTGTGACGAACTATAACTCTAGATTTGTGGGACCCAATTCTATTCCGGAGTCTAATTATAATCGCGCCCCCAAGTGTAGATGCAAGGAGCAAAACTCTAAGAATAGGGATAATTCTGGACGTTCTGGTCCATATTCTCACCCCAAAGAGGAAGGAAACCGCCAAGATAGGCATACACAGAACCGTGGAGGTCAACGTTTAAAGAGAGAGAAAGGCCAAGCCTCTGGCTATGGTGGTGACGCCATCCTCAACGTAACCCTAAAGTGCCTTGATCAAGGGAACCTAACCAAAATGATACTTGTCTTCTATGTGGAGCGTCCGGACATTAGGCCAAAGCATGTATAGTATCCCAGAATGTTGCAGACACATACAAGGCGTATCGTGAAGCAAGGGAAGCACATTACATGGAGCAAGAAGATCAAGATGACGATCTCACTCTTAGGGTGGAAGACTTCAAGGGCTAAGAGACTGGCGATTTTGATTAAGTCTTTTTATTTTCCAAGAGATGTAGGCAATTGCCATATTATTTTTTGTAGTGAATGCCAATGGTTTAGTCTTTCTTCAAAGTAGGCTCATCTAAAGAAAGTGTGATGTCTAGGAAGGTTTTGAGATTAGTGGTACTTAAGCGAGCCTTGTTTCACCGACATCTCTTTACTCACCTGGTCACATTTGCTTTGGAGTTACCGAAAGAAGTTAGACGAATGCCATTGTTTTGCATTAGCTAGTTTATTGGATTAGATTTTCTTTGGCTAAAGAGACAATGATGTAATTTCGTTTGGCTTATTAATAAAAGTTGAGTTCTTTTCATTATGACTCCTTTTTAATTATGAGCCTTTTCTTTTAGGAATGGATTCTGGAGAACTGCAATGTCTTGCGGATAGTGCGACTACGCACACCATTCTCCACCATAGACAATTATTCTTGGAGATGTTGCCTACATATTCCTATGTGACTACGATGGCTGGGCCATCATGTTTAGTTCAAGACATGGAATGACCCAATTCCTTTTACCAAATGGTACCTTGATTAATGTGGCAGAAGCTTTCTACGCTCCTAAGGTAAATCGAACCTTATGTAACTTTAAAGATATCAGAGCCAACGGATTCCATGCGGAAACTCATACTAATAATGGAAAAGAGTTCATTTGCATTACCTCTAATGATTGCAGACGAAAGAGAATCATAGAGAAGCTTATGTGTCAATCTAGTGGACTTTATGTCACTACAATTCGACCTATTGAATCCAATAATGTGTTAAGAGAAGATCTCTTGGATTTTGACACATATTGGCTTTAGCATGACCGATTAGGACATCCTGGTCATGATATGATGATCAGTATACTAAAAACTTCACACGGACATCCATTCTTTCAAGCGAAATGAAGAAAGAATCAAAGATTGATTCTCGGACTTAGTATGATCACCACTGTAGCCGCCTATGGCACCACCGCCATCCACCGCAGCCCTAGGGCCACCTCTGTCCCCCTTGACAATGCCATAAATGGCGTTACCTATGGCCATGGCACCATGGATGCCACTTTCCATGGTTCCAACACCATGATGGGTGATGTAGTCACAAATTTTGCTTCGAATAGTGCTTCAGACGCTCAGACCCAACCAAAATCCTCATTGGTATCTTCTAAGGCCCCTTGCTCATTTTACAAAGCCTGTTCCTTGAGGAAATTAGGACTGAGACAGTCCTACGCAAAGGATCCAAAAATACTCATTCCGTTCTTACAGAGAATCCAATGGGATATCTGTGGACCAATTCAACCATCGTGCGAAATTTTTAAATACTTTATGGTATTGGTTGATACGTCGACATGCTGGTCACATGTCACGCTGTTGTCCACTTGAAATGCTTCATATGCTAAACTCCTAGCCCAAATTATCAGTCTACGGGCTCACTACTCGGACCATCCGATTAAGTTAATTCGACTTGATAATGCTAGGGAGTTTACATCGAAAACGATCAATGACTATTGCATGTCACTAGAGATTGATGTAAAGCATCTAGTTACCCATGTTCATACCCAAAATGGTCTCGCGGAAGCCGCTATCAAACAACTACAAATGATAGCACAGACATTGGTTATGCATGCGCACCAATCTCCCTGTTTCCGCTTGGGGATATGCAATATTGCACACAGCGACACTCATTTGTTTATGACCCACCGCCACCCAACCTTATCCTGTGTTACAGCTAGTGACTGGGTATGAGCCAGATATCTCGCACTTACAGATTTTTGGGTGTGCCATTTATGTACCTATTACGCCGCCACAACGTACTAAGATGGGTGCACAGAGATGAATGGGCATATATGTCATATATGAATCTCCAACTATCGTCCGCTACCTTGAACCCTTGACAAGCGATCACTTTACCACTAGATTTGTGGATTGTCACTTTTATGAGATAATCTTCCCGTCGTTAGGGGGAGATAATCTTCCCGTCGTTAGGGGGAGATAAGAACACAGATGTTCAACAGAAACGACAGGAATTGTTGTGGTCTGTCCCCACTATGTCTCATCTCGATCCCCGTACCGTACGGTCCGAACTTGAAGTGTGACAAGTTATCAAGCTCTAGAACATAGCAGACACTCTGTCTGCTGTGTTTTTTGATGTTGCCAAAGTGACGAGATCACATATACCTGCTGCAAACGTCCCTGCAAGGATTGACGTCCCAAATATTGGATGTAACGCCGCTCCTGAGGTACTAGGAGATGGCAGCATTGCCCATATTGGCAGTGATGTGGTGTCTATGGTTGCAGGTCCTGCGAGAAAGCATGGTAGACCTATTGGTTCGAAGGATACTTGCCCTAGAAAGAAGGTGAATGAGGCACAAACAAATCATTTGATCATAGATACTCAAAGTCCGTCCCATCGATACTCAAAGTCCAGGCATAACTTCATTCTCTAGCGAAAAGAAAGGTATTTGGGCAAGTTGTGCCAATACTCGCCAACACCAAACCAGTTGGTCATAAATGGGTATTCGTTAGAAAGCGTAATGAGAGAAACGAGAATGTAACGTACAAAGCTCACCTTGTGGCGCAAGGCTTCTCACAACACCCTGGAATGGACTACGAGGAGATATATTCTCCTGTAATTGACGTTATTACGTTCCGCTAACTTGTCAGTTTGGTAGTTTCTGAAAAACTGAACATGCAGCTCATGGATGTGGTTATTGAGTATCTATATGGGGATGTAGATACAGAGATTTACATGAAGGTTCCAGATGGACTTCAATTACCCAAGTCAAGTGGCTCTAAACCACCGAGTAAGTTTGCAATAAGGTTGAAACACTCACTATATGGATTAAAGCAATTCGGACGGATGTGGTATAACCGTCTAAGTGACTACTTGATTGGGAAAGGATATGTTAACAATGAACTATGCTCGTGTGTGTTCATAAAAAGAATAATTTCAGGATTTACAATAGTAGCAGTGTATATCGATGACATGAACATAATTGGCACTCTTAAAGAGTTAAGGGAAACTGCTGAACACTTGAAATCCGAGTTTGGGATGAAAGATCATGGAAAAACACGGTTTTGCCTCAGTTTGGAACTTGAGCACTGTGATGATGGTATTCTGATTCATCAATCAGGTTATACCTAAAAGATGCTTAGGCATTTCAATACTAATAAAGTTAAGCCTTCAAGTACCCCAATGGTAGTCCATAGTCTTGATCCAAAGAAGGATCCATTCCGTCCAAAAGATGACGATGAAGATGTGCTAGAGGCAGAAGTGCCCTACCTAAGTGCAATAGGCGCATTATTGTACTTAGGTCAATGCACAACACTGGACATCTCTTTCGCTGTGAACTTGTTAGCTAGATATAGCTCTGCACCAACATGACGCCATTGGACTAGTGTTAAAGATATCTTTCAATACCTAAGTGGTACGATTGATATGGGCTTGTTCTATCCTTACAGAGAGACGATGGATTCAGACCAATCATATGCCAGGAACGCCACCAACTGTGGTTTGCGTTCTCTTTCCTCATTCCAAAACAACATAAGTGTTTTAGAAGGTTTTGCTGATGTTGGGTACCTTTCTGACCCACAAAAAGGTTGTTCCCAAACTGGTTATGTATTCACCATGGGTAAGATCACGATATCATGGAGGTCTACTAAACAGACCCTAGTCGCTACTTCTTCAAACCATGCAGAGATTATTGCTCTTCACGTAGAAGTTCGTGAATGTATATGGCTTAGATCCATAGTTACGCATGTTCGAAGCAATTGAGGTCTAAAGTCCACCAGATATGAGCATACAAGCATTTATGAGGATAATGCTACTTGCATTGAACAAATGAAGCAAGGCTACATCAAAGGCGACAATACAAAGCACATATTGCCCAAGTTCTTCTATGATCAACAACAACAGAAGCTCCTCAAGATCAGAGTGAACCAGGTTCGATATGAGGAAAATGTGGCAGACTTGTTTACTAAGTCCTTGCCTAAATCCACGTTCGAGAAACATGTTGCAAGCATTGGCTTGCGAAAGTTATCCAAACTCCCATGATCATAGTCATCAAGGGGAGACGTAGACATTAGAGGGAGATGTCTACATGTTGATCTCGAAACGTGAAGAGTGTGTTGTACTCTTTTTCCCCTTCGACCGAGGTTATTTTTGTCCCATAGGGTTTTTGTTACTCGGTTTTTAATGAGGCAATGAGAGGAGCACCACGTTTGGGCGACACAAGGGGGAGTGGTCAAGTAAATCTAGGTTTTGGGTCTAGCCCTAACTCGAGGTTACATGCTCTAGTTGAAATAAGGTTAAAATTAGATATGATCTCGATCTTAGAGATATCCAATCAGTGTATGATTACTTTCCTTGTATAACTTTGATTCTATGTTTTGTAACCTCTATATAAAGAGACCCTTATTATCAGTGAAAACACAGCAATTTCTCTCTCAAATCTCGATTCCCTAAAACAGTATATTAATTATCTAAAATCCAAATCTATAAGGACAACTAAATACATAACCAATTAATTAAATAAAAATATTACTTAATTTCTCATCGGATAACATTGATCTTTATTTTCTTCACCCAAATTTGAATTTCTTGTATTTTTTGGTATTTTTGTTGCCCCCTCATATTTAAATCTTTATTAACTTCGCAAAACCATTAGTGTTAACTTAATCAAATTTTTGCAATATCCTTTGTGAACACCAATGTAAAAGTATAAAACATGAAGAAAAAAAAAATCACTCTTTTTTTTTTTTGAAAGAGGGCTTGCACAGCCACCCTTAGGCCTTGATTATTAATGAAACCTTAGAATACATGGGGGGTACATGATACCTGAACCCCAAATTACAATAAGCATAAGAAAAACAACACGAGATAATAACGAGAGTCTCCACAAATGTGTGTATTCTAAATAGGCACCAACTAGCGAATAGTGCACTTCTGGCTACTCTATTCGCTTTACAGATTTGGTGACATAACGGAAAGGAAATGCTTACTGGAAGCCATAATATACTAATAAGATCAGCTTTCCCACTATGTTGCCACTGGAAAACAAGTTCGGTGACACGTAGTTTCATCCTGCCACTAGGAAGTTGAGACCATTTGGGAACTCACAACCTAACTAGGGCAAACCAAGCCTACACAAGGTGCAGTCTGGGACTGAGCCCACATCACCCTGCCCTAAATTGACAGGGACTTATTGCCGGCATATAGCCACCATCACCTAATAAAGACAGAAAACAAAAAAACATACATTTAATAACATAAAGCGAATTTGGGCCTCGAGCCCAGGCCCAAAACGCACATAGCCCAACCAAAAAGGACCGCAGACTGCAAGCCGCTAGCCACAGTCCCGCAAGCCAGATCCACACCGTCTGGCCACCAGCAGTCGACCTGCCACTTCGAGCAAACTCGGGTAGCCTCTCCATCCTTCCGTCCTCCCTAACACACCTGCAAGCATCGCCGCCCTCATCCACTCCTCTCCACTTGCTGGTTATAAGAAACACAGACTAGATCGAATCCCTCCTATCTGATCTGAGCCCCTCAGATCCAATCGTCACACCATACCAGATCGAATCCCTCTGATCCGATCTGAATACCTCAGATCCAGTAGTCAATCCATTAGGCGACGTCGCCTCTTGCTGACCCTCTTCCGGTCGTAGGGAGATCGAGCCCAACCCTATCCATAAGCCGCCAAGCCCGTTAGCATGACCACCTCGCGTTTTGGGTGAAACCATCTCGCAGCCTCCTCTCCGGATGGATTTATTCCATAGACAACCACCCCCGAACACTAGGTCCCTTCCAAACCTGTCCAACGCCGCCGCCACGAGGGCGAGCCGTCGGAGGGTACACACTCTGGTTTTCTTTCGCTCTCTTGTTCACGCGTGTTTTAATGAACTTCGGCAACACAATCAATCTCTTCTTCATTGCTCATAGTTGTTAACTTGCTAATCTGTTGACATGGATTGAAATAAATGAACATTGAAACTGTATGAAAAAATTAAAAAAATAGAAGTAAATCATATTATGATTTTATTACGAAACTTTAATATATTTTAGTTCTTTTATTATTATATATGTGGCTGTCTACGTAAATACTCATTAGTTATTACCGTCCTTGTAAACCCTACCTCTCCTCTATATAAAGGAGCCTAATGAGACTGAATGATATACTTCTACTTACTCCCAACATAGAGAGAGAAATCTTCTCTTTACTTTATAACACATTATCAGCACGATTTGCTCTTCTTTTTTTCTTAAAAACTGTATGATGATCTAAGACGTCTTAGTGCAATGTTTGTTGCTTTTGACCATGATTCATGATCTATGAGTTTGATTTTCATAATTATAGCGGTTGATTTTATTTGACCTATATATGCTTTGATTCACAGGTTATGTAATTATGCAAACAAATTGGTTGCATATATTACAATGTTTTCCTTATATATCTTGATTGTGGGACGGCTAGCTATACTGACTTGCCTATCAAAATCATTTGCTTCGATTGGCTTTAGCAAGTAAATAAATGGGGCCTTTATATATTATCAGTGAGTATATATAATCAGCACGTTTGAAAAAAATGATGAAAGTAAGGTATTGTTTCACATACAATGGCTATAGCTATTCATCTGTGCTAGGACGAGCTTCTATTCTTATTCGTAATCTATTTGATTATATCCAGTTCATGTTTTATGTGCTAATGCATTTGTTGCCTTCTCATGATCTACATATATTTATATATACATCATCGCAAATTGCGATGTTCCTTATTGATCTGATCATGATAGATAGATTTGACGATATAATAGCCAATTTTGGCACACAAATAGTTTAGCTGTGGGTGTTGTGAAATCACGATGAACTAGTGATTCACCAAGTCCTGCTCTCAATTGTTTTAAGATCAAGACCAGAAGATCTTGATTCCTATTATACCATGAACTAGGAATATTGGAGGCCAATTCACTGAGAGACAGTGTAATGCTCATATGAGAGCGATAGCTTAATGCACCATGTAGAGTGTAGCTTAGTTTCCACAATACGGTATTACACACACACACACACACAGATATATATATATATATACACACACACACACACGGAGCCTTTCGAGAGTGAATGTCCGCAACCTAGAAAAAGTGCAGACGTTGCTCATCCAGCCTCAATCAAGTTTCGAAGGCGCTGCTTGCCGGAGAAGCCGGTCTGCAGTCAGGTGGAGTCGCCAGCGATGAGGTTGTGGCTCTGCCCAGATTGTGCAACCTCAATCTCCTCCGACCTCGATCGCTCCCCAGAACTGTCCTGGATGCCTCCGGCCTCCCTCCTGCAAGCCGCGCGCCACCGTCACTGCCTAGAAGCTGCTGCTATGTCAACGTCCGCACTTTAGTGACAGTGCGGACGTCCGCCTGTGATCGGGCCTGCATATATATATATATATATACACATAATTTTTGCAAGAGCATCTCAATTGAATTTTTTTTTAATCATTTTTCAGTATTTTTACTGGGTAGTATAACTGCTATATATACCATTTTCATATTGGCTTTTGTTATATAGATCTGATTATGTATCTTTGTTCCATATATTCGTTTTGTACGTGTTCATAACACCCCTTATGTTTGATAATGATTTCTGGAACTTTCAGTAGATTTACACATCTTGACCTTCTTGCCTATTCAAGGACAGATCAATATTTGTGTGGGCATATAGTACACTTTTTGTCAACAAAAGCTATATCCATGTACCTATTCGACACTGTCATATGCATATAAATTGTTTGCCTTTATAGTTTTGTGGGCAATTTGATGTCTGATATTGTATATATCGATTACTATGAATATATGTAGCTTATCTGTGGATGATCACCTTGTTTTCATATTTTTTTTCTTATGGCAATCAAAACTTTTGCCAGAATGAGATTAACAATCTGGAATAACACTACTAGAAAAACAAGATTTAAGGACATTGAAACCGTGTCCTTAAATACATACAAGGACACTAGAAATTTGTCCTCTTATCTATACAAGGACACAGTTTATGTGTCCTAATAGCTTTGGATGTGGTGTCCTTATATCCATAAAGGACACCTAAATTGCATCCTTATATTATCAAATAAGTGTCCTCTTTTCTATACAAGGACACAAAAAGTGTGTCCTAATAGGTCTGGAGATGGAGTCCTTAAATTTATAAGAGGACACAAAAATTACTTTACATACGTGTCCTCTTTTCCGTACTAGAACACAATTTGTGTCCTAAAAATCTAGAGATGGAGTCCTTAAGTCCATAAGAATGTTGGGTTTGGTGCCTATCCCTCCTTGGTGGAGATATTTTGCATGGCATGAATGCATGATATTAATTGTTTGTGCATTCAAGGTGACAACTTATGCATGAAAATTGGTGCATGGTCAAGTGCATGCATTAGGTATAAATGCATGGTCAAGTTGATGCATTGGGAATACATGCATGGTTAAATTCATGTATTGACCTTTTTAGTCTTCCTAGGGAGTTAATGTGGGAGATAGGTGGTTGATTCATGAAGGAGCATTGATGAAGTGAGTCTAGAGACTTCTATCAATGGTATAAATATATGAAGCTTGTGTGGAGGCAAGCAGAGGAGAGGTCTAGAGCAACTCTAAGGGTCTTTGTGTATAGAAGCAAAGTGAGTTGTGTTCAAGAGTGTGAATAGCTCTTGGGGTAGAGTGATCTTCTAGGTT
>BDJD01005427.1:156101-167860 GCA_002564525.1 Rosa multiflora
CTTCAACATCGCGCTTGGGGAATTTTTCTCTCTCCAATCCTGATTGTCCCTAATTTCACTTCTTTATATGCAAATCAACCCTAAATCTTCCATCTCTAACCCCTGAATGGCTCTGACACCTTCTTCCACCAAACCCAAGCACAGCCACCAAACCCTAACCAAAACCCCACAACCCAGCCATTGACTCTAGTTCTTGAAAGATTACCCGTCACCAAATCCCAAGTCAACCTTAAAATAATCCGGTTAGAGCATACGGTCAATGTCTTCGCTCGAATCCAAGACGTACTACCTAGAAGCTAAAGAAGAAGGCATCCACGTTCCTCTTGCCCCCAATAGATGCCTTTAGAGAGAACCCCCTAACGGCTCATCGATTACTTAGTACGTCTCTCTTTCTCGTAATGGATTAATTTGATTGATTAATTTGGTTGTAACCCCCTCCACCACTTCGATTGTAACCTCGCGAAGGGTAAGATCTCATATTCTATTCAGCAGGCGTTGACTGTCCTCTCAGCTATGCATGAATCCAACTGCCTAATCTATGGTATCCATCTGATTTAGGGTTTCTAATCTATGTTATAGAATTTATTTTTTAATTCACGATTATATGATAATTTCAGGTATTTGGATTGCAAATTTGAGATATGGGTTTCGTCATTCTTGTTTCTTATACTTAAATTGAGGTCTGATTCATTCAATTTTGACTTGAGATGGCTTGTTTTCAAGATTCTGTCAGTGTTTTGCTTCAAAAGGCAGCTATTTTGTCTAAAGGTTATTCACTTATTCATGCCATCTTTTGTAAGTATTCTAAATTTCTTATTCACTTTTCATATTATTTATTTGCAGATTGAAGGTGGTAATGGACCCAACTCTCTATGCTTAACGATATGGTAGATTGAAGGTAGTAGTGGCCTTCAAATATGGGTTCTTTTGTGATATATTCAATAAATGGATTCTAAGGGAGCTACTATTGAATTTGGATTTTAATATTTTTAAAAGATTGGGAATTCGAATAAGTGGATTTTGATTCTTTCTCCCATAACTTTAATGTCCCAAAGCTATGTAGTGATTCTGTTAGATTAAAGCTTCACACACTTTGTTGAGTTGTGCTTGGCAAGTTTGTGTCTTTATTGGTCTCTTGCTCAATTATACCATATGGGTTTTTATTTCTAGGCTTGGTTTTGGCTGATTCTTCTCAGTCTAGAACTGTGTTTCTTTTATTCAAATTGCAAGTGTATGATATGGTTGCATAGCTCTGTAGATTTGATGAATGGGGTCTTAGGTCTTGTGGCGTTGACATGGAGACTGGCTTTTGGGTTATCTCTCCATTAATTTCTGATAAAAAAATTATGATATTTTCTTCTTTTTTATTCTTTTTCTTTTCTTTTGGGTAGCACGTTGGGAAGTGAAAAGTGAAATAAGAAAGAATGAGAGTAAGAACATAGGGAAGCTTGTTACCATGTCGATCTATGTCAGGCTACTTTCATCAACTTCCACCTATGGTCTCCATGAAACTAGTAATTCCTTCTTTTCAATTTTTTTCTGTTATCATGGTGGTACTTTTGTAATTTGTACACTTATACATTAGTCATGAAATTCTTGTACCATTTTATTAGAGTAAGCATCTGAAAAAGGAGTGAAGCATTGGAGAAGATTATGGTAACCTAGTTGATCAAGTATTTCTTGTTTCATTCACTTGGTTATCGTCCTAAGCTGATATTTATATACTTCTTTTCAATCTATCCCAACTCCCCATCTACAAAGGGCGCTGAAATTTGTTCTGTTTCTAGCTGTTTAGATAAAAAGTCTGATGCAAAATTTGTAAAAAGTTATTGTTACCAAAAATGCTTTGGTACTTAGCTATATGGTGAAATTCTTATTAAATTGACTGTGATGTTGTAGTTTGAGCTGGTTGGAGTGATATTTCTCCTTTTTTCCTCCTCCTATGTTTCTTTAAATGGTTCTATTCATTAAGAATGTCCCGAAGTTTGACAACATTTGTTATATAGGAAAAAAAAAACTCCTTTTAACTATTTAATCAAAATGCTTTTCTTATTATTATTATTAGTATTATTTTTTTGTTGATAGGAAGTTGCTTACCTGGGTCAGATGGATCTTGCGACAGAGAAAAGAATAGCTGCGATTTTTATGAGATAAGATAAGACTTGCTGCGCCAAGTTGTGAAGGAAGGTGTGCATGTTTATCGTCAACAACCTAAAACAAGATTTAGGCTAAATTTGTTGTTGCTCAATGCTAATGTCTGTAGTGTTGAATAGGTTAGTTCTTATTGCAATATCAGTACTTTCATTGTCCTTAATGTCCAATTTTAAATACCATACCAGTGCCTTGAGACAAGCCCGTTTATTGCATTTAATTGAATTAAATCAAGCTTTTATTATTAGAGATGCATGAAGAGCACATAGTTTTTTCATTAGTATTTACAAGGTTCTATTGCTTTACAGTATAGTACAGTTGAAGTTGGACGTAGTAGACAACCCAATAATTTATAGTTGTATTGTTCAGATCAAGTTTAGTTATCTTTTCAGATAAATTTTAATCCTCTTTTGGTTGTTTAGCAAATAAAGCTGTGGAGGTGAATGAAATGTGGTGAATCCGGTAGAAGGAGCTCGAATCAGATGAAAGACTTAAAGGGAAGATGAAGGATAAGAGCAGAAATGACAGGAATCCTGGAAATGGTTAATCCAGTTGCAGGCTGGGGTTAATCCAATTGCAGGTAATCGTTTTCACTTATCAGAATTATGTTCATGTTTGTGTATACTTTTTATATTGATCGTTCATCACTGTATTTGTGCCTGAAACATCCTCATTTATAACTTCTAGGTAGAAGAAGTTAAATCTTACATGAATTTGAGGACTTTTTAGGTCTGTAATAGTTGGTTATTGAATTTAACCTGATTTACGTGGCATATCACCTTGAGCTAGATTATGTTGTTCTAACTTGGTTTTTTCAATGCAGTTTGTTTACCAACTCTGGCCACAATACCAATCTGGATAGGTCTATACCAAGCTCTTTCGAATATGGCAAATGAGGTAACTAACAGGTCTCATATCAAATTCTCTACTTAATATTGGTGATATACCTATGCTTTGCTTGCCTTTGAATTTTATGAGTGAAGCCACAGAATAAATTCTTCAAAAATGCTTTGAAGGTTTTACTTTTCTTTCTAGTTACCTACTAGTTCTTGTCTATGTATGCGACTCTTGTTATCAGTAATAGTACTGGTAAAACATGCTGCCAGATTAAGGAAGCAGAGTTCTTGAAGGGGTTGAACATGTTAACCTCATTAAGGCATGAAAATTTAGTGAAATTGAAGGGATTTTGTTGCTCAAGTGGTCGTGGAGAGTGCTTTCTCATTTATGAATTTATTCCAAATGGAAGTTTACTGTGATATCTTGACATTAAGGAGTGCGACAGCAATGTTCTTGAATGGTCAATAACTAGAGTTTCTATTGTGAAGGGCAATGGCTACAAGTTAGTTTTTGGCTATGCGATATCCAATGGTGTGCATAGTATTAGCTATGCACCTTAAACTAGTGTATCGTTTTCGAACTTTTTGTCTCTCTTTAATTAAGTGATATTTTTTTGTAGGAACCTGATGCAATGTAACTTCTTTAATTAAGGCATAAAAAATTTGGCAGTCAACATGTACGTCTTTCTCTTTAATTAAGTCATAATTGTTTATCATAATTATACTAAATGTCCATTGATGTTCTAGTTTTGTTTTCATCTGAAGGTATCCCCTGTTTTATTAGAAAAGTGTCTTCTTGTTGTTCTGCTTGTCATGTAATTACAGGGTAAAAATTGGCCATGGGGATGTTGAAGGCGATTCCATATAACTGATTATATAGAAAGGGTACCCCATGTCCCCCAATATAAGTTTGTCTTTGTTATAGCTCTGCTTCTCTTTTTGGGTACTGCTGCTATAGGCTTGATCATTCAATTCAGTGTTAGAACATGTGCTTTCAGATTTTGTAATATTAGATGAAGACGTGTGCTTTCTGATTTAGTAATATTAGATGAAGCTCAGGTGCTAGTGCATGTTTGAGTTAGCTTACTAAAAGTACTCTTCTTACATGTTTTACATATAGCATTGGAGGGTAGTTACAAGGAAGAATTTGTTCAAGGAATTTGACAACCATCAATGAAGACTTCATAAGAGACATGTTTTGGAACAACATGTGTATCAGCTTAGCCCCTATGAATGGGCAAAGTATGTTGTGAAGGCATATGTATAGGAGCTAAAGGAAAGCGTAAGAGGAAGTAGGTTGTTACTGAAGGAAAGCATCATTTTTGTGCTTCTCTGCTGATACAATATTCATGCACTGTGTGGCATGTTTTGAAACAAATAGTTTGCATTTGTATCAACTTTTGATGTCCCAAGTAGATGGGCATGCATTTGAATGCTTTTCTTCTTTCAATGTTGGCTTGGATGATTGGGAAATCCTCCCTTTTAAAGTTTGAATGCTTTTCTTCAAATAGTATGAGTTGGATTACTCATTTCATAGATTCCAGTGTCTTTTCTTTACAACTGGTCACTGTTCATTAGGTAAAATGAAGAATTATTATCAATGCACAAAATCCAGAAAAGACGATTATCACACAACAGAATTTCTAATGTTAATAATGTTGTCTGAAGTAACAATTTGGATGTTCACACAATGAATCCTTAAATAACATGCAACGGTTCTAACAAACATACGTTGTCTTATTTACAATTACACAACTGTAATAACTAGAATACGTTAATCTAAAACTAACACACAACAATAAAATTTTCGAAAGTGAAGTGTGAGGATAACTCATACAACAAAGAAAATAAAATGTTGTTGTCTGATTCGCCTTTCTTACAACGGCTCGGAACAACTTTCGTTGTGTGAATGATGCCAATGACATGTGCAGCATGACTACGCGGCAACTGTGGCTGCCATCTGCCGAGAGAAGGCACAATAGTTTTAACCAAATAAGTGTTGACTGTTTGTGATTCACACAACGGGTTTCCACCGTTGTGCCATTTTTCATCACACAACGCTCCGATATACAATGGAGATCGTCCAAATCACACAACGAATTTGGTTCGTTGTCTGTTAGCTTTTTTGGCCTAGTGAAACCCTCAACTTCATTCACTCCTACAATAACTCATCCCGGTTTCACTCCTGCAATAACTCTATATATCCAAATTTTTTTTTTTCAGTTGTTCCCCAGCTAATCTCAGTACACAAGCACTATATAATTCAACATTCTTTTCTCAATAAGTATTTTCATCTTCTTCTATGGATTCTCAATATTCACAGGTTCCCAATTTTTCACACAAGACTCATACCATGAAAATGCTTATGAGGTCTCTCAAATGGCTACTAAAAGGCCTCCAAGAGGTCTTGGCTTTAATGTAGAGGAGGATCGACTTCTTATCAGTGCTTGGTTGAATACTAGTATGGATTCAATACAAGGCAATAATCAAAAGCTTCACGCTTTTTGGGGGAAAATTACAGAGTACTATCATCAATACAAGTCCTTTGATAGTGATCATTCACAATCGATGCTGACATAGCAGTGGGGAAAAATACAAAAGGAGGTGAACAAATTTTCAGGATGTTTTGCAGCTATAAATGAAAGACATGAAAGTGGGAAAATTGAACAGGACAAGGTAAACTCTATTTGATTGGCTACTCAATTCAACGTCTTCAAAGTAATGCCTCTAACACTACTAAAAACAATTGCAATTGCTTCGGAAATTTGCGACGGAAAAGTTTTTCTTCTCGAAAAGTCAACTTTTGCGACAGCATGTACTACGGCTATTTTACCGTCGCATCTCGGAGAGTTTTTGCAACGGACGTAACCTTACCGTCGCATAATTATACATCTATTGCGACGGTATAGTCACGCCATCGCTTACTTCTCGAAAAGTCAACTTTTGCGATGGCATGTACTACGGCTATTTTACCGTCGCATCTCGGAGAGTTTTTGCAACGGACGTAACCTTACCGTGGCATAATTATACATCTATTGCAACGGTATAGTCAAGTCGTCGCTTGTATATTATAAAATAAAATAATAAAATAAATATAAAAAAAGAAAACAAGACTATTCAATCGATCCTTTAGATCTACACCAAAACAACATGCCACTTCCTCTCTCTCTCTCTCTCTCTCTCTCTCTCTCTCTCTCTCTCTCCCAGTCTCACTTCACCGACGGCTACTTCTCCTTGTACCAATGCAAGCTCGAAGACTGGTCCTTCTCTCTCTCTCTCCCCTTCTTTCTGTTTCTCTTGTTCCGAATCTGAACAAGCCTCTGTTGATTTCGTAATCTAAGGAGGAGGACGAGAAGGAAGAGAACGACGACGACGACGATGATGAATACAGCCCCAATCGTGGCGGCAGCGGCGGGATTAGTAAGCGGAGCAAAAAGAGGCCCTCCGGTGGATTTTCTTGATCTCGAAGCGGTGGATGATTCAGATGAGGATGAGGACGGTACGCTTTAGCTAGTGCTTCTACTAATCTCTTTTGATTTGGAATTGTGTATTTGTTTATTTTTGTTCTTATGCATTTTGGGATACTGATTGGAATTGGGTAGGAATAAGGTTCGCAGTTGAATTGGCCATAATTGTAGGTGGTGAAAATTGAAATCGATTCGTGGGTGGTAGTGGTCTTATGTATTTTTGATTTTCTTTCATTATGATTTTTGTAGGGTTGCAATTGGTGATTGAATAAGCTCCGACATTTGTGCACAATTAGGAGGTCTAAGTTTTTGATTTGGTTGGATTTATAGATTCTCTCTATAAGTCATATAATTGATCTTTGTAATTTTCAGGTGTTGGTAAGTCGTTGATTAAATTGATGAAAACTCGGATCTATGTGATTTTCAATATTACCTGCAAATTTCTGGAATAATTTGGTACAAACACACTCTAAACTGATTTTCTTGAATCGTTTTTTTGTTTTTGTTTTTTTTTTTTTCAGTTTTGTACAAATGTCGGTGTTGTTTCTTTTTGTTTTGTATCCAGTGCTTTGCATTTTGAGTGGGTCGAGTTTATGACGAGATGATGGGGTTTTGGTGATGCAGGGGTTTCTGGGTTGTTGGCTTAACCTTGAGGTGGAGGTGTGTTCAGAAAGGCAGGAGAGCAGCTGTTTGTGGTGTGGCTTCAAACATCCAATTCCACAGTTATTGTTCATGCTTGCAAACATAGATTTCTTTTACGTTCAAGGTTTCTTAATTCTCCTGTCTCAATTTTGTTTATTGTAATTGTAAATTGGTTCCTATTTAATGTTAAACTGTGATTAGTTTTGTATGCAGGTTTCACATGCTACTGTTGTAAGAAACTGGTCTGCAGGGTCTGAAGAGAAGGAGAGGGTTGAATATGTAAATCAAGGTAAATGGAAGGGAATTTTTTATAAGCAATTTTTGAAATCATGCTCAACTTTAAATTTTTAGAAATTTTTTTGGTAAGTTTTTTTTTTCTGAGATTGAGGCAAGTGATTGGTGATAAACTGTATTCGGTTTTTGTTTGTATCTGGGAGTGGTTGGTTTATGGTGTTCTTCTATTTCATTTTAGTGCAATTTGCTTAACCCTTTGAACTTAACTACAATTGATAGGTGAGAGGAGGGTTGACTCTAATTACTATTATCTAATGAGGTCAAAAAAAAAACTATTGTGTTTCATTGTAATCTAATAGAATTAGACAAACTTTACTTGCGAGCTTTGTAATACATAGGATTAGACAAATTTTACTAATAATATAGTCATTTAGCTTTCTGTTTTCATTTATCAATTGGATTTTTTGTATGCAGATTAGGTCGCATTTGAGGTGTTGCCGATTGTGAAGCTGCTGCTGCTGACATTCCAATCATCTTTCTTAGGTTGGTTGCCTATAATTCCCATCCCTTCGTGTGTACTGTACTTTTTGTATATGAATGCATACTCATATATAAATATTGTGATATAGATATATGTGTACTATAATTCCACTGGGACCATACACATGCGTATGTATAGATGCATTACATATACTGATATATATATATATATATATATACACACAGATATATATATATATATGTGTGTGTGTGTGTGTGTGTGTGTGTGTGTGTGTGTCTATATATATATATATATATATATATATATATATATATATATTCTTATACTCATAAATACATATAGTGATATGTGTGTGTGTCGAGACAAGCTATGGTACCTACCATTATGAGAACAAAAAGTTGAACAAAAATTTACAAGTATTTGAACCAAAATTACAACATTGAGAACAAAAGTTACCATATTCATTTACACTATTTACAACATTGAGAACAAAAATTACAACATTGATAACGATTTTGTTCAAAACTTGTAAAAGTGTCGTAAGAGGTGTAATTACCATTATTAGAACAAAATATTACACAAAGTATGACTCAAATTACAATTTTGAGAACAAATTTGTTCTCACTTTGTAAGTGTGGGTATGTGATACATACCAGCACACTAGAATTTTCCGTGTGTGTTTGTGCGCTGCACTTTTGTATATGAGTTCTTATATGTTTCTTCACCGGGATTTGGACTTTGTATGTTTATCATAATATCAGAGTGCGCTTTGGGTTGATGAGGATACTAACGATGGCTCTTTCAACCTAACAAAAAGTTAATATGTTGCACTATGTATGCCTGCAAATTCTGCTGGAAATTAAAGGTTATATATATATATATATATATATATATATGTATGTATGTATGCCTTGAGAATTCAGATGCAAGGCAAAAGTTTATATCATGTGAGCTGAAAAATGTCACGCCCCGAATTTTGAATAAACAATTCAAATCCGAAATATGAATAATAACAATTACAAATAACGTCCTGAGATTTTTTTTTTTTTGAACAACCACACCACAAGCCACTCAAAATTCAAATCTCGAAAACCTCGAGTTAATTGTTACAACTCACTCATACAAGTAAGATTGTAAAGCTCAAAATGAGCATAACAAACCTCCCAATAGAAATTCAGAGTATCACATGCAGCTACTCTACACAGCTCGATCGCCTTCCTGATTCTTCTGTCCTGTAGGATTACCTGCTACACCGTTTGAATAGTATACCGGGAATTGCAACAAAACCCGGTAAGCTTTTTGCAAAGCTCGTATGAGTAAACAAGACGGAACTGTTGAATTATTAAATTACAATTCTTACAAATCAAGTAAAATTTCAACAGTAATACGTCTGCAAAGAGACATCAAACCACTCATGAAAAACCACAAGGAATACATTTTCACAATCCTCAAATCACAATACACTACACTGGTCCTACAAAACCCAACCCACATAGCACCACTTTGGTCCAACTTGACACTACGTTAGAGTTCTAACTACATCGTTGTCTGTCATCTCGGTTGTTATTTAACCGGCGGTCTTCGGACTCTCCCTGTCCTCAGAGCACTACATCTCGGTTATTATTTAACCGGCGTTCTTCGGACTCTTCCGTAATCAGAGCACTACATCTCGGTTATTATTTAACCGGCGTTCTTTGGACTCTCCGTCCTCAGAGCACTACATCTCGGTTATTATTTAACCGGTGTTCTTCGGACTCTCCCGTCCTCAGAGCACTACATTTCTACCCTCTAATCAACTCAGAAGGTCAACATGATTATCACACACATTTATCGGTTAACATTATCATAAATAATCATGGCAATTTCCAAGACAATATCATATCACAACCAAATTATCGTAATTCCACACACACCTCAATGTCACACCATTCCATATATATATCCACGTAAATATATATATACGTAATATCACACACATTTATCGGTTAATATTATCATAAATAATCATGGCAATTTCCAAGACAATATCATATCACAACCAAATTATCGTAATTCCACACACACCTCAATGTCACACCATTCCATATATATATCCACGTAAATATATATATACGTAATCATCCGCACAGGGATAATCACTAATACCAACTATAATTCAAGCATAAAAATCGTGAAATTCATTTTGTATAATTAAAATCATTTTACTTACCTATGGACCGTAGTTGATCAAGTCAATATGATTTAAAAACAAATATTTATTCCATAAATATTTTCACACAATTACGACAAAATAAAGTAATTAAAAGTACTCGGTTCGTAATATGAACCACGTGAGGTTTGCTCACCTCTAATCCCGCTGCGTCTTCACTTTCACAATACACACCAAAACCGCTCACCAAGGAAGACCGTCAATCACCTGGAGCTAGGTCTGGTTCGGCCTAGATCGTCCTGGATCAAGCTTTGAAGTTTGGATTATTCTCGGATGCACGATCAGTTTCCAGATTGAATCAGGGACGTCCAAACTTCAACTCGTGATCTTTCACTCCACACTCAAAATCGTCGAGCAAGGAGGATATGAGGATGATCAGGGGGAGGAGGAGATCACGAAAATGGGAAGGATCGGCCCATGCATCGCCGGAAAAGTAGTTTTCCGGCCGGGTCCGATCGCACGAACTGAGTTTCTTCGATCCGGCTTTCGGGGCAGCGGCGGAGCAAAGTGACACCAGAGGGAGGCTGGGCTTGGAGCAGCGATCACTGAGAGGTCCGGGTCGTGGCCGGAGGACGCCGGGAAGTGGCCTTTCCGGCCGGGTCGGGTCTGCGGAAACCTGGCGGGTCTGAGGCCGAGAGAGAGAGTTCGGAGGGACTGTTCCGCAATTTTGGAACAGTTCCGTCCTTCATGAAATAATTCGGATTTTTTTGATATTTATAGAAAATTCCCAAATTTCAAATATTCATAACTTATTCATACGACCTCCGAATATTGCGTTCCACATATGCACGCGATCGTATCGACGAGCTCTACAACTTTCATGAAGGAAATTTTCCCAAATTCGGTACGTATAAAAAGTCACTTTTTGAGACCCCCTAAATCACATACGTTTTCGAAATAAAAACGTTCGAACTAATTTCACAACTCCTCGAAGCTTTGTACTTCCTCCCATGACCACGAAATCAATACTAAAATTTCCTCGGAAAACAATTTGAATTTTCGGGGTATTACAAAAAAAAGACCAGTAATTACTCAAAACTGAATTGGGGTGTGATCGATCAGGTGAAAATTAGTTGTAAAACTTTGGGTTTAGTTATAAGATCTGTGGTGTTGGCAATAGCAACCTTTTTAGAACAGTAATTAGCTCTACATATTTAAGCAGAATTATGGAGAAATCAGCTAGAATTTGGTGGGGCATATATGGCATTCAGATCAATCCTCTTGATCGAACATATAATTATGCAGCTACCTGCCACAAAGTTGGAATACTGGACTGTTCAAAGGAAAAAGCATGTGAATTTGATTCAATAAATCTGTGCATGATCCAATTATATTATGGTCAATCTGTCCAATTAACCCTACAGCTATCATTATGATTGAGTCTTCCAAAAATTGCATATCAAATTATTGCTATCGCCAAATAGTTATACACATTACTCATAACTAACTTAACAATAATCATCGAACCAGTACTGCTTGATGCTCAAGTTCATATGCCATATGATCCATGTGTATACATTCACTACATACACACATATATATATGTTGCATCATACATTTATCTCCTATATAAATAATTGTAAGTACCTATACGTGAACATTAGAATGCACTCTTCTATTAGCCATTCGTGAAAATGTCTGTTCTTGAAGTGATGATAAGTAAATAAATATACTATTTTTCCTGCTATCTTTTGATTTCCTCTACTTTCTCCATAATT
>BDJD01005429.1:0-14223 GCA_002564525.1 Rosa multiflora
CAGGCAGCTATGCTTAAGTTGATACTGCTAACTTCTTTGCCAAAGAATATCTCTATTGCCAACTATTATCCCAGGCATCTCTCTCGATTTGATTTAGTTTATATCTTAAATGGCAGTAGCATTACTAGTAGTTTTGTTATAATGTGTTTGTATCAGCTGTATCAGTTCCCTTACTTTGTACTTGTTATTGGCTCCTTTTGGCTTTTGATTAACTACTCAAAGTTTCGCATTTTCTCTTGTATTTGGTCAACAAAATTCATGGGCAGTCTCCTCCTTTTGGCCATTGATATACAGGGGAGGGGGATGATTCAGTGCATTGACGTGCACTTGTACGTTATTAATAAAAATATTAATTATAAATATCAAGTGCTGAAATCATTTTACTTACGTTGGATCATAGAATAATTTTCATCGATGAACTTCCCGAATACGAAGGATATTCTCTCTTAAATATTTTGGTCAACAATACATAAAACTGATAAAAGTACAGTATTCAAATTCCGAGACTTTAATTTTTAACTGTTACTCAAGCTGACGTGGCGCTACCAGATTGGGCAATCTTAAATTCAACCGAAACAGAACCCGCCGCAAATTCCAGTCCCCAAATGGCCGAAAGCTATATAAACAGAAACAAACAAAAAAACAAAAATGAAAAATGAAAAATTCCTTGTTTTCTCAAATCGTGGGAGCAGACTGAGGACTTTTCTCTCTAAGGTCCTCTCCGGACTTCAAATCGTAACCTCATGGCTCCTCGAAGGTTGGTGGTCCTCCTTCTAATTTACTCCGTCCTACTCAATTTTTGTGGCGCGTTTGCTTCAACCGCCGATGATCAACGCCGTCCGATGATCCTTCCTCTCCATCTCTCCTCCCCGGACGACGCTCGCCACCACCGGCGAGCCTTCGACGGTCGGCGTCTCCAGAGATCGGAGCCGAACGCGCACATGAGGCTCCACGATGATCTCCTTACCAACGGGTTTGACTCTCTCTCCTCAATTCTCCCTTGTTTTTTTCTTTCAGCTCGGGTATTTGTAATGGTAGTGAATTGAAGGTTGTGGAACTTGGAATTGGAATCAGGTACTACACGACGCGGCTGTGGATTGGGACACCGACTCAGATGTTCGCTCTGATTGTGGATACGGGGAGTACTGTCACTTATGTGCCTTGCTCTGACTGTGAAGCCTGCGGTAACCATCAGGTTCGGCTTCATTTCCATGCTTGACTTAGCTAGATTTCCTTCAATTGGTCCAGGGTTTATTCAACTTGTGTGTTAAAGCTCGAATTTAGTTTCGCTTTGTTCGAATGTTTGATACTATTAGTATTAGTTCGTATGCGTGCAAGCTGAGCAATTGTTGCTATGCAGGACCCTAGGTTTCAACCCGATTTATCTAGCACGTACGAACCTGTAAAGTGTAATATCAATTGCAACTGTGATGATAAAGGAAACCAATGCACTTATGAGAGGCGCTATGCTGAGCAGAGCTCCAGCAGTGGTGTGCTTGGTGAGGATGTCATTTCTTTTGGCAATGAGAGTGCACTTGTGCCCCAGCGTGCTGTTTTTGGTTGCGAGAATATTGAAACCGGTGATCTTTACAGCCAACGTGCCGACGGCATAATGGGTTTGGGTCGTGGTCAGCTTAGCGTCATGGACCAGCTTGTTGATAAGGGTGTTATTAGTGATTCATTTTCATTGTGTTATGGAGGAATGGGGGTAGGTGGGGGTGCTATGGTTCTAGGTGGGATTAAATCCCCCCCGGATATGGTGTTTACCCATTCTGATCCCTATCGCAGGTACATACTTTTATAATGCCTTTAATTTAGTTTGTTTTACCGAGTAATGTGTTTTGTTCATCTCACACATACACTTTAGTTTTGGGGCAACAGTCCATATTACAATATTGAACTGAAGGAGATACATGTGGCTGGAAAGGCTTTGAAGTTAAACCCGAAGGTGTTTGATGAAAAGCATGGAACTGTCTTGGATAGTGGAACGACATATGCATACTTTCCAAAGGATGCTTTTATTGCATTTAAGGATGCTGTAAGACTTAATCTTTTCAGTTTCCTCATGTCTCTGTGTTTTTTTGTTTTTTGGTAATTCTCTTTGTATTATCTAAAGTCAAGCTTCTTTTAGATACCTATTGAAAAGTTTTAAGTTTGGTTCCTGATTTTTTTTTTTAAAGGAAAAAAAAAAGGTGTTTTATTGTAAACTTAAGTATAAAAACTTAAACCAATAACTTGAGGAACAAATTCAAGTGAGGTTATTCACTTTGCAGTCCATCCATATTGTAAACAGGCTTTCAACAATTAAGTGATGGTATGTTTTTTTTTTTTGGTAATGTGCAGATTATGAAGGAAACTCATTTCCTCAAACAAGTCCATGGTCCTGACCCAAATTATAAAGATATCTGTTTTTCAGGTGCTGGAAGGTAATCCTCTAGGATATTCACATCAAGTTATGTACCTTGATTTACTGAAAGTTTTTTTTTCTTCCCTTAAATCTAAAAGTTTAACATTGAATTGTGTTTTAGGGATGTCACCCAACTATCAAAAGTTTTTCCACAGGTTGATATGATATTCAGCAAGGGACAGAAGTTTTCACTGTCTCCCGAGAACTATTTGTTTCCGGTAATTTGATTATTATTTTACTTGAGCATATCTTCGGGAAATCATGAAAGACTTATTTAATGGAAAATGTGCTTGAAAATGGTTTTTGAGGCCTTTGTTTGTTGAATATCTAATTTCTGTTTCTTTATCTATAATATTTTGAACTCTCTTTGTCAATTATCATGTAGAAAATCATTTAGAAAATGTCAAACTTACTCTAATCATTAAAATTATTTTAATAAGGAAACTTAGTACAAGTATCTGCTTTTCTGCACATTTATAACTATTGTACTTTCATCTCATATGCATCACCTTCTCGTTTTCTACTTTAAACTCATCATGTTGCACACAACTCATTTGTCTGATCTTTATGGTCTTTAATGAACGTATAATGTTTGATTTATTGGTTTTTCTGTGTTTTTTGTGCCATTGTTACTCTCAAAAGCATACGAAGGTTAGCGGGGCTTATTGCCTGGGAATTTTTGAAAATGGGGATTCAACCACTCTTTTAGGAGGTATGTGAGATTCCTTTCTCTCTCTCTCTCTCTATATATATATATATATATATATATTTACATTCTTATGTGAGCAATGTGTTTTGTGCATATTGTAATAACAAATGCTTTGAACCAGTGTTGTAGCTTAC
The DNA here is from genome assembly GCA_002564525.1 of Rosa multiflora. Lineage (NCBI taxonomy): Eukaryota > Viridiplantae > Streptophyta > Magnoliopsida > Rosales > Rosaceae > Rosa > Rosa multiflora. The sequence continues at coordinate 3,251 of BDJD01005429.1, forward strand.
TTTATGTTTGTTGGATTGGACAGGAATTCTTGTACGTAATACCCTTGTGACATACGATCGAGCGGACAATAAGATTGGCTTTTGGAAAACCAATTGTTCTGAACTATGGAAGAGTTTAAATCATGAGAATGCTCAGGCCCCATCTTCTAACGACGGGAATATGAGTGGAGGGATTGCTCCTGACATCGCCCCAGCTGGATTGCCTCAAACTGATCTTCCAGGTAGATTGAGCGATTAGTTACTCCTAGGTTCCAAAGGCCAGAATATGAAGAGCTGCATTATATGATAAATGGAGAAGATAGTTGCATCTGTTAATGTGAAAAAGATTGTTGTTATGTTATGTCTGTTCAAGCTTAGTCTTTTGTGTACTAATTTCATGGAAGCAATAAGGTAGTATGCATACATGATCCAACACACTGGGTTCAAGAATCATGGTGGTTACTACTACCACTAAATTTTCAAGGTGCTGACTGTGCCATCAATTTGTTTATTTCTCAAAAGTGCCACTTTAGCTGATCTGTAATTATCTTTGCCCTTGATTTGGATTCCAATATGACCCCAGTTAGCTTTGGTTCAAACCATCATTTTTACTTGAGTTGTTAGCACTGGACTTATAATTGTTTGGTCCTGAATTTGGTATGCTAACATTATGCTGTTAGGTCGACTCCTTTACGATTAGGTAGTTGAAGCCAAGATTCTTTTGAGCACGTTAAGTAATTCTGTTCTGGTATCATGAAATGATATGACCTTTAATACACACAGACACACACATATGTATAGAGGATAACCTCAATTGTCATGCATTTGAGTATACTTTTCCCTCAGCAACTTTGGCAATTCAGAAACATTTGATATGTAGGTGAACTTCAAATAGGGCAGATAAGTTTCGATATGATGCTCAACATCAGCAACTCTATGAAACCCAACTTCACAGAACTCGCAGAGTCTATTGCCCATGAGCTGGAAGTTGATATTTCTCAGGTAGGGTAGAGCTGTTTTATATTTTGATTTAAAGTTTAATGTCCGTGAAGTAGATTTTAGTCCCCATCATCCTGTCAGGTACTTCCATTCTTCCCATTTTATTGCCACTTGCTGTCTTAGGAAGGTGCTTCTTCATGGGGGCTGAGGGGTCTTGGTTCCCTAACAATGCAGCATCTTAATAGTGAAGTATACATAAGCTCAACTATAACTTCCAGAATTCAGTCTAGCCGTTTCTAATTAAACAAGACAAAATGTTTTAAACCTCCCTTGAGGAGATATAACAATATTAAAAATAAACAAATCAAGTTTTTCTTTATGCTGTGTGTTTGACCCTTACTCTTATCATTGGACCAATAGAAACTTAATTTTAGGGTCATTTATCTTCATCCTTAGCCTACAATAACCCAATTGATTCCTACTATTGTGTCCTTACTCTTTAGTCTGCTAGTATCACTTAATATTCTTTGCTCTTGTATATCTTGGATTAAATTCGCATTGGCAACACAATTTCTTTTTCAGGTTCACTTGAGGAACTACACTATTTCAGGAAATGATTTACTCATTAAGTGGACTATCGTACCTGATGAATCTGCCAATAGCTTTACTACTACCAAAGCAATGGTATTTACTATTCTGTTGCAGTACATGCGCTGCAATTGGAGCCTTTTCCATCTGCTGACTTTAGTGTTAACCTAATTCTTGTTGATTTCAGAACATAATTCGGCGCTTAAGGGAACATCAGATGCAGCTTCCCCATAAATTTGGGAGTTATCAGCTGGTCAAATTGAAAGTTGAACCTCAAATAAAGCGGTATGTTATTTTCTTTTTTCCTTTTATTTTCCGTTCACTTCACAATTGCTTCTCACTCATCTGGTTCTAGCATTAATTGGAAGTATAAATTGTTGGAAGTTTGCTACAAATGATTTTGTGCAAATGATTTTCATTCTTATAATTGGATTGTTCCGGAGAGAATTGCAGGTCATGGTGGGAGCAACATTCTTGGATGGTGGCAGTTGGAGTTTCAGTTGCCTCGGTTCTTGGACTATTAGCATTAGGGACATGGTTGGTTTGGAGATACAGATCGCGACAGGGCATGACTTATGAGCCTGTTGATGGCGTTGTTGGTGCGGTTGTTGCCGAGCAAGAACTTCAGCCCCTTAAATGAAATTCTTAAGTAGTTAGAATCTCTGCGGAGATACTGCTTTAGAGTCGTAGGCTTAGCTTTGGAACTGTACATATGGGTGCAGTGAAGCTGATGAGGAGATTAAATGCACAATCCCTCGGTGACTCATTAACTGTACATTCAGTGTACAGTATAGGAAAGTGGAAAGGCGAATAGGTAACATAATACAGATTATCCTTGATTCTGTCACTTCACGGTGTAAGTTCCGAAGAACTAGTGATAAACAGTGAGGGTGGTGAATTTGTTTTAGGTGTCCCAAGACCTTAGTGACCCTTCTATTGAACCAAAAGAAGAGATCACAGATTCAACTTTACCTTTTTCTTTTGTCTTTTTTAACTGTTTTTCCCCTAGTTATTTGCGTCCATTTTGTAATCAGAAAGCTTGAAACTGCCAATGTAATACTTCAATTTTTGCTAGCTATATGCCCTCATATTTTTATATATACTAGCAACATGCCCGCGTTTCTCGTGGGTGACATTGTGTTAAGGGAAAATGGTCAACTAAAATGAATAATTTTTTTTTTTAAACATAGAACAGTGGTGATTTAGCTATTTTTAATTTTAATTTACACTTTTATTTATTTATATTTTATTGACTTAATTTAATAATTATGTTATAAAAGGGTATTATAAACACTTCAAAATTTAGTGAAGTTCTTTGACACCAAAACAGGGCCTCCATTTATAGTAGTAAAGATATATATATTTTTTTTTATGCCAAAGAGATTGAACTTTTTGTTCTTTGTCTGGATCTGTTTTCTATTTTGACTATAGCACGCGGGTCTTTAGGTCAATGCTCTTTTTTTTTTCTGTGAAGAACTTTAGGTCACTGCTGCGATCGTTCTTAATTAAAATCTTAATTGACCGTGGACTGAACTCATTGGATTGGGTCTAAGTCTAACGGCATCCTATTCGTCCTTGCTTTCTTTGGTTACAGAACAGCATGTATTTCTTATTTGTTAGTTAGAATTATCATCATCGTCCTACAAGCAAAACATTTGATGTATTTGATGTAACAATTCAAGAACAACATGAGACGACATCAGTTGCATGTTTTGGTACTAAAGGTTTATATTTTTCTAAAATTATCTAAATTTTCATAATTTAATTTTATTAATATTTGAGTGATTATTTTTATGTATCAATATTTGTCAATCTTTTTCAAAAAATTTATAAAAAATTTCGTAAATTTAAAGTCAGGAATTTCAAACCTTATTATCATGACATTGATGACATGGGTCCTATAAATAAATGTTGTTAGTTCTATCTGTAACTTTGCATATCTCATTATCATTTCATTACTCAGATATGATATGATGATGTGATACATTTCATCTGCTAATTGTTACAAGAAACTTAATTACTTACTTTTACCCAACAGATATGTTATTTTTTTTTTCTTGAGGAAAGGATAATTTCATTAATTTATCCATAACCAGAATGCACGTACATCATATGTTGTCTGACTTGTCTCACACCAAAATCATAAATGGCACAAGCCGCCAAGTAGTATGATAAGCAACCCTCATTGTAAACAAAATGAGCTCACTTATTCGAGCCTAAAAATCAAATGACCCAAACCCTCACAACTTAACTCCCCTAAAATAGTAAATCTAGACGCCTAGAGACCTCAATTGGTGTACAACTAGAGAAACTAAGAATTAAGCCGACAAAGATCAAAATCCATGTGACAGGCTAAACTAGAGAAAAAACTGGAATATGCAGAAGCCCCTAAGTCCTCTAGAAAGGCTAGGCAAGAAAACTAAAACAAGAGGTCCAACCAACATGACCACTAGACTGTGCCCAAGCACCGAGACCCAACCACCAGGATCAGCCCAGAACCCTGGTGACGAGCAAAGCACCAGCACCACGAGCCAAAAACGCAGTCGAAGCTGCCACTGGTAGCCATCGAAGTCGCCGTCTCCGTCGCACGTCGAGTGACCACCCCACCAATGCACATCGACCCAGCCGAACTAGACTCATCTCGTCACCATAACCAATCCTCTCAGCCACCCCATCTGCGTTTGAGCATATCCTCTGGCAAATCAAGATCCCATTAGATTGCACCCCTCAAGCTTCCTGCAGTTGCCAAAATCTTCTGATCCCTTCGCCAACCCGTAACCAAATCGAAATTGATCTGATCACCAAACCGGATCCAGGTCATGAACACATCTAGGTGCATCCTAGAAAATACTAGTCTCGTCCGACCACACGGCTAATATCGGCAAAGCCAGAGGCCCGCTCGGCATGACAAAGCAGTCGGACAAGCTAGAAGGTCAATTGAAGAAGAGAGTAGGTCGAGGAGGCGCGCTAGGGTTTTTTGACGAAGATTTTATGCAGTCTCTTTTACCATAACTATTCCTATATAAACTAACTGATATATGTGTTATATTTTGTCCTTAGACGGTAAAATCCCAGTCCCATCCACCTAAATTTTGTTTTTTTTCTTTTCATATTTAAAACAGCTGGATAGTACTAACCTGATTCTTTTTCAGTCAATTGTAGTAGTGTCCTAGCTAGGAAGGCAGTTCTTTCGTGCTTCAATCAGTTCAATGTCGAACAAAACCAAAACAAAGCGACTACCAGATGGTCCTGCTCTATACGTACGAGATATGAACTTTTAAGAAGCCTGACTTAGTAGAACATCTCATCTAGGCTTGCTAGTTATTACTAATTACTGCTTAGAAACTGGCATACTGCTTCATTCGCTTGAACAATTAGAGTTGGTCTTGGATTAGAGTTCCGAACAGAAACGAAACCGAAATTAAAAAAAAAATAAAAAAGATAGAAAGAGAACTGGCTACAACAAGCCTGAAATAGTGAAATTCATAACATATAACGGTACGGACCTCCGCTTATTCACGCCGGAATGAAATAATTAAAGTACTTATATAGCTCTATGGGCATTAACTTTTGTTAATATTTTCTTTTACGGGTCCGAGCTAGTAACCGAGTACACAAATATAGATATACCAACACCACAGATAAAAGCAACCACCATGGATGAAGTTGTTTGTTGTCGGAGATTAAGGGCACTTGGGGTTTCCCTTGGAGTTCTTGAGGTCCCTGTAACAAGGACATTCGTCCTTGTTTCCGTAAGTCCCAGAAGGAACGCAGTTGCATTTCTCGCAGCATATTCCACAGTACTTCAAGCACCGATCCATGTATCCAGCTTTCGAACATCTCACCCCACACTTTGAGTCGCAGAAAGCTGCACATCAAACCAAACTGTAGTCAAGAACACAATCCCACAGCGTCGAAAACAAAGAGATCTCGAAACAAATTAAGGAAACAATATCAAGATGATAAGCTAAGAAAGAAGCTTACGTGAACCAGCCATTGTGGTCTCAAACACAGATGAGCCGAGAACAAGGCAAACAAGCATGAATGTTGCGACGACGAGCTTCATTTTCACGGAGAACGACAAGAGATAGTTGAATGGAGATGAACGGCCGGAAGAGCACCAAGTGTTGAACTGGCCGGTTTCTGAAACGTTTTGGCCTTTTGGGTGTGTGTTATAGAGGTTAGACATACGTGAGAAGGTATTTATAGTGAGCTATAAGCTAGCGTGGTAGGTAGAGGGTTAGGGATGCGTTATTACTATGGAGATTAATAAATTACTATCCAGTAGTACGTAGATTATAAGCATTACCAAAAATTTTAGGGAGTCTATATATACCTTCAAAGAAAATATTTCATTACAGCAGAATACAGGCTGTAAATTAAGTGTACGTGGATTTGCTTTACAAAGATCATGAGTGATACAATTAAATTGGAGGGCTACGTTTTTTGATTAAACGGGACACTTGTTAATCATCATTTTTTTCGATTAAGACTGAAAATTGTAACATCCATGCTAAAACATTAATTAAGTTGGTGCATGCAATATGAAGCATAAGTTTAACTAAATGGGGCTCCACGGTATAGCCAAAATAAATAAAAGAAGGCTACTATGTATCACAATTTCATGACATTCATTATTATTATTTATGACGCATTTTACTTTCGTATTACATCCATTTATTAATAAATGATCGGAGGTTAATTTTCCAACAATTTATTTATTTTTAGGTTTAAGAAATTATTTTGTAGTTTCTCACCACAATATATATAACATCAATAACATAGTACGTAATCCAAGTTAATAACATTCAAGAACGGGTATTAAACACATGACGATCACACATGCTCCTTGTAATCTAATATCTGAATTTTATCACACGGATTAGGCAGAGAAACCTATAAAAACTAATTAGCTTACATGATTATGTGGTGATTCTAGAGTACCTTATAATTTGTGTCTGGATTGGTATATTGTTACAAATACGTAGAACTAAAACTAGAAGACGTGTTAAATTTCCAATCTCATAATCCTAGCTGAACATGAACATTGTTAATTAGCATTATAAGAAACTATGGACTCAAAGCACTCACTCTCCAAAGTTCAAGATAGAAAAAGAAAAGTCTTCAAGCTACCATTGCTTTAGTGCAAATACGCAATGCTCATATGGTACCGTCCATCTAAGGAGGTTGGATACTTGGGTTGGTCGGCCCCGTTTCTTGTTTTTTACTTTTAAAAATGTAGTATGCTCTGTCATGTAAAAACTTCCCCATTAGGCTATTACCCTCACAGCAAGCCAAACTTCTTGCCAGCCCTAATAGCATCTTTAACGGAAGTGTGAACCGTTAAATTATAGATCAACTCGTGATTAAAGTTTGTTTAATAATGAGGATTAGTTGGTCGACTAAAGTCTTAATGGATTTGTGGTTAAAGCAAGTCGCAAACTTAGCTGGCATGAGGTTGACCCATAAATATTGCAATGCAAAATAATAGAACACGTTCGATCTCTTGATATTCGACATACATATATGATCACACTGTGAATCAGAATCACACATCGTCTTAGCACGAAACCAATTTTAGATATGAGCGAATGATGTTTTGTAACTTGCAAGGAAGATATATGGATATACGGAAGTTGGTGGTTTATTACGTACCTCATCTACACGGTTTTTAAAACGTGTGGGCCAAGTGGTCTATGCTCTTAAGGCAAGGCATAGCATCATTATCAAATTAAATTGATACCTGAAGATGCTAAAGTCCAAACCATTAACCAAGATAAGGCCTCTCCTGGGGAAAGTTTATTAATCTTGCCCACTCACACATTGGCCCAACTAAACACCATCCATCTGCTTTAAAGAAAAAGTATTATATTCATTACCAAAAAAATTGTGGTTATTGTTTGGGTTATTAACAAGATCACACAATCTTGTTATTCTTGATCGGTACAGTTAACGAGATCACCTGGTTTCCCTCACGTTTGTCCAATCTCTTATTTTTTGATTGGTATAGTTATGCAGTTATTCTTGTTTCTTTCTCAAAGAGTTAGGTCTTATGTTTCATTCTCGTTGATTATATTTTTTCTTTTCTTATTTAATAAAATATCAATGGAGGTGTAGCCAAACAAAAAAAAAAAATCACACACTATTCAATCTTGGGTGATTGATATCTGGCTCCAATTCCAGCTAAGTTTTAGTGTGTCATTTCCATGACAAGATTGAAAAGAAAGAAAAAGTTCAATTCAAAAATCAATTTCATTTTCCAAACTCATGTTTGCATATTGAGAACAATGGTGAAAGGTTGCTTTCGTTGCCAGTTTGCCACAGCTTCCATGTGAGAGTGAAAGACTGAAAGGAATGACTCTCTACCACCCAAATTTGGAAGATGTGTGGTGCTCCAATTTGGGTTTTGGGATAGAAAATGGCTCTTTCAAATAAAACCATATTGAGCTTTACTATTCATATTTGGGCTTTAATGATTATATGAAATTATGAATTTGAGAGTGGGAGTCACTTACGTCTTGGAAATAAACTGTCCACAACTCGTTTGGTGGTCCCATGATTTGCGGATTAGTATGAGCCCAAAAGAGAAAAATTTATTTTCTGAATCATTCTGGGCCCAGTCCACAAGTTTCCTCGGAGAGAAATTTTGAGGTTCACCAATATTCCATTTCAATCTTTCTTTGTTTTTTTTGTTTTTTTTATTTTTAATTCTAATTTCCCAGAAACAAAAGTCTTTCCCATAAATTTATGAGTTTGATTCAACAATTAATTATACGTTTAAAAAGATTTCACTTAATTTTAATTTTTTATACCCTAAATTTTAATTTTGAAGAGCAGAAAAAAATTTAAACTGATTTAAAAAGTTGGGATCAGATGGTTAAAATGAGGGTGCCCAATTGTCGTAACCAGGCATGAGCGGACACCCATCTCGCACGATGCAAGTATTGACCACTCATCACATCCCGTTTCTGCCTGAAGGATCATGGTTAGTGAATTCCAACCCTTGCACTTTTATAATAAGCAGTTTGACCCGTGCTTTACCTTGTTCTGGATGTGGGACTAGCTGCACACTCTCAATTTTCCAATTAAGCACTTGCTGGCAATCACTTTAAACAGCTCTCTACTGTGTTTAACAAGATCTACAACATTGAATATTTCATTGCTGTGGGTTCCATTAAAAAATGTGAGAATGAATGAATGCAATCTTAAAACAAGATATTAGTGCATCAGGGAAGAAGACTGAAACTTGGACCCAAGGTTTCTTCATAAGCAAGCTTAAAAAGTTGTACCTTAGTATATACTATCATTCGATGCGCGTTATAATCCATCTAAGATACAATCCCCAATTACTGATTTTTATTGGAACTAAGAAGGTTTCGGGAATCAATGATTATTTAAAAACCTGACTTTAAAATTCTTCTATGTCCTTCATTGGATGCAGACTACATGCAGTGAGGCTAGGTAGTGTTGAGTACATGGTTTTGGACTTTTTCTTTCTTTGTTTTCTTAGATAAAAGCATTGAGAACACTGAGGGGGAAAGCATTATCTCACACATGTTGATCGATGTCCTATCTGAAGAGCAAGAGCATCGGCCACAAAATTTGTCTCTCGGAATACATGTTTGAACGAAATGTGTTGGAATGAATCTCTAAGCAGATCGAAGAATGTTGACTAAGGTCGAAACTCTCCGAGGAACTGAGCAACTCCCATTTAGACAGTCAATGAGGCAAGGCAATCAAAGGCATGAGCCTCACAACTTTAGACTTGGCTTCCTAAATTATTTGAACAAGAAGTCCATAACTAATAGGAGTTCCAGTAGAATCTCTGATAATGAAAAGTTGGTCTCGGACTTGTTGCTGTTATTTTGTGTGTCTTCAATCTTGCTTTACTTTCCCATTTGCTGTCTGATCTCATTTTAACTGTAGCCTCGTAATGAACTGGTGAAACCTGTGTTCTTGCTTTGGAGCTGCAAGCCAGAATTGATCAAATGTCTGTACGAACACACCAGCCGTCTGGAATCAACATTGGATCATTGGATGCTTCAAAAGATTATAGAACGAACTCTGTGGTTTGGTACCCATCCATATCAGTTGAGGGACCCTTCTAACTAGGGGGTGCAGAAGTGTGCTTAGTGATCGAGACTTTACCAAACTGAACAAACTAAGAAAACCACATCCTAGAGAAACAAAGCTCGACTATTCACACGCTAGTCATTTCCTTTTGCTTCCCCTTGTAGAACATTTGATTGACATTTCCAAACAAAACGGATCGGAGAAACATCAATGTCAATTACGTATGTGATATGTTACAGGAGAACAGAATTTCTAGTTCCCAATCAATGCGTTTAAAGCGGAAATGCCTTCGAAGCCAAAGTCAGTGGTTTCAACTTTCAACTTAAACTATAGAATTAATTGAGAAGTTTAATTAGAATAACAGAAAATGAATGAAGTTTTAGGTCCGTGATTGGCGACGTGATTGAGTGCTCACGAAGCATGTGTTTCAAGTGGTGGGTGCTCTTTTAGAATCATATCTAAGTGGAGAACACTTTGCTATTGTCGCTATCAAACCAATCAACGACTATAAATTTATGATAAGGTCCTCCAACTTATGATAAGTCAAATCTTTGTAATTAGGATAGGCTCCCAATCAACTCGGTAAATTTGCAATTAACCAGGAAAAAAGAAGAAGATACTCAAGATAGGGATGACTTGGGGAGTCGATAGGAGTGGCAATGGGTTGAGTTGTAACTGTCATACATAAAATAAATCACTTTAAGCTCGAAAAGTTTGAGTGAGACAGTTATTCTCATCTGTGTTGAAAAAATTGAAATACATTAAATTTAAATCTCACATTCTGTTAAATATATACTATATCATTATTAGTGATTACTCAATGCAGATGGTTATGATCCCACAATTTTATTGGAATAAGAAACCATACGAGCATAAAACCAAACCCTGACTTGGGTAAGATAATTCACCACTTCACCAACATCAACCACATGCAGTAAAAACTTGATATATTTTGAGGTGAAAAAGCTCTATATAGATAAGGGCACACGACAAATTACTAAACCATGTATGCATCAAGTTTGAAAGATATTAGTCAAGGCTAGCTTCTCCGGTCTATCAATGCATGAAATGGAGTGATGGACCGAGAAAATCTATCAAACGGTCCCATGAATTGAAGAACCAAGACTTGACAAGGGCTTTCAACTCTCCAACCACCACGATTTGTCTTTGTATCCATACCCTACTCATATCAATGGTCCATCCTATGTAACTGAATTTTCAATCGGGGTTTATATTTCTTATGGTTTGGTAATTAACCATACAAGAAATAATGATTCCAAATTAAAAACCTAAATGTGAACTAAATGCTTTAAATGATGAGGGGTATCAATCCCCTTATTTATATTGAGAATAAGTACTTGTTATTTAGATTTTATGTAATCTGCGGTTATATT
>BDJD01005430.1:0-24662 GCA_002564525.1 Rosa multiflora
CTTGAATTATAGTCCCAAAAGATGGTTGTTAGTTATGCAGTGACATCCATGAATTGGCCTCGACGTTTGTTCTCACCGCTTGGAATTGAAGCTTCATTAAAGACACTCATTTGCAGTTGAGTTGGAAGGGTGCCATGCATTCTACTCTTTCTGTGGGGGTTCAACTCTGTCTCTCTTTTTTTAAATGGCTGCCCTGTCCAAACCTATTCTTGGTTCCAATGCAGAGCAGCAGAGTTGAAATTGGTTATAGAGCTGATTAGGTATTATTGTAAGCATTTTCTAATGTCTGATTCACAACATTGTCTGCATGACTGAATGGTAATGGGTAAACTGAAGCTTGAAATGTAGTTGTGAATGACTTATAAACACAAAAAACATAGAAATGTAAGCATGCTTAGTGACCAGACAATACAAGAACGAGATAACTTGGATCATAATTGCACCCTAGGCCTTGTCTGCATGACCGAATTGTAAATCTTTGTTTAATAAGTCAATGAATGGTTTGCAAGATATAATAGTTTCTGAAAGAGAAGGGGTCACATTTGTCTGAAAATTACAACCAAATTGAACGAGTCCACCTTAAGTCTAGACATTATCTGGCTGCCGCTTAAAGCAGGTCAAGGTACGCAAGCCAGCATAAAACAAAGAAAAACATCCAAGTTTTCTGAAATATACTAATCAGCTTACTTAACAAGAAATTGCAGTACCAAAAGCATTACATTGGTCTCCGTGACAGGCCATGTGTGGCCAGTCTTGCACAATCATGACTATCGTGCACTCGTAATGCTGCTTAAAATGATACAAAGAAACTCTTGTCCATTCTCACAATGTGTTTCTACATGAAAACCATTGACTCTTATATCTTTCAAATAAAGTTCGAATTAAGGTATGTCCAAGACATTAAGTAAAAGAATCGACACTTTATTAATAGCCAATTATTACATCAAAGTTTCTTAACCAAAGTCTAATCCAAAAATAAAAGTCAAACTTAGACAGATTGTAGTCACTCAATCCGTTCGGTGACTCCAATCAAATATGACAAGGAAAGTAGGAAGAGATGTCGGTGGAGCGAGGCTCTCTTAAGTACCACTAATCTCAATTATTTTCCTAGACATCATACTTAATTAGATGAGCCAAGTGAGAAAGAGTTAAAACAAAATGTCATTTATTGATTTAAGGCATTCTTTAGGTTTATGTCCCCCCCCCCCCCTTCCCCTTCTTTAGGTTGTCCTTTGGGATAGAGGGTGGGGCTTGTTCCCTATATCGTTTGCCTCCGAGGAGCTAATATCGCCTAATCCCTTATTATTCAAAAATAAATAAATAAATAAAAAATTAAGGCATAACTGCCATTACATAATTCTTGGAAATAAAAGACTATTCTAAATAAAAATCTGCGGCATTTTGTCTTCATCACCAGATTTAAAGTCTTCTTGAACTCGATGTCTTGATCACTGTGAGGCAACTACCTTCTTAGGTACATTGCAAACTCAGGCCCATTGATCAGACGTTCCATATCAGAAATAGATACCATGAAGAGGATTCTCCCTTGATTGAGGTGCATTGGCGCAATGTGCATGGTCCCTAGGACCTGAGGCGATGGAAGATTATGACCATGACCAACGTTGGCTCTATGGTTTCCAACCCTTAGTCCCTCAAAATCACGGCTTCTGCGGTGGCGTGATTGTCGCTTTTCGCGACTACCTTCATGAGCATTTTGATCATATGGATCATGACGTCTATGACAACTTTCTCTAGCCATGGGACGATGCTCTGGATATCTATCTCGAAGCCTATCGATTTCTCTTCTCACAAGCTCGTTGTCTTGCCGTTTAGCAATTTCCATAGCTTCAATAAGCTTTTGAAAGCTTGTTATCAGTCTTACATTTATATGAGTCCAAAATAAATCACAGGGCTTCATAGCATAGACGGGGAAGGTATTGAGGGTTTTCTCAATCAATTGTTCTTCTGTGATCGTCTTGCCACAGAAGTGCATCATCCCTGTGATGCGGAGAGCTTTCGAATAAAATTGTATGACTGTATCAAAGTCAGAGAAGTGAAGATCATTCCATTCTGCTTCTAAATTCGGAAGGATGGAGTCACGAACATTGCCATAACGTTCACGAAGCGCTTGCCAAAGCTTTATGGCGCTATCCTCATTCATGAACTCGAACTGGAGGTCTCTATCCATATGACGCATCATTAGGGAAAGTGCCCTGGAATTGTCAATCTCAGTTTGAGGGTCTGGAGCAGTTCCTTCAAAACAAAGCTCTTAGATTGTGTGCAATAGATCACAGGAAACTCGATATCTATTGTGGAGCTCAACGTCCTGAGCCCACAATAGGTATCTTTTGCCTGCATAATCCAATGGAACAAAATTGAGTATGTTCGAGTTTGACATCCTAAAAAAAGGGTGAAACAAGAATGAATTAGTTTCGGAGCTAAACTTCCACGAAAACTAATAATAATAAGATTTCCGAGCTATGCTACCAAGAAATCAATTTCCAAGAATAATTGGATTAGACCAAACAATGATGTTTTAATATGGTCACAATTTCATGCTTGCGGACGCTCTTAGTTCGAATATTATGAACACTCTTAGTTCATTGATTACGAACGCTCTTAGTTCGTTTATTATGAACGCTCTTAGTTCGTTTATTATGAACGCTCCTAGTTCATTGATTATGAACGCTCTTAGTTCGTTAATCGTGAATCCCCACAATTCCGCTTATTAAATACTCGAAGCCATATTCATAATACAAATCTACAGCAAATAAAGGAATTTAAAAGACAAGAAAGCAGGAACTTTAATCTTTTAAAAACTTACTTGATGATTTAGGGCTTGAGTCACGCGCGTGTTGATGCAGGCGTGATGGGGCAGAGTTTGCAGCGGTGTCGGATAAGCGGGGCAGCATGGACTGTAGTGGTAGCAATTTTGCAAGGCAGCAGTGCTGAGGGGCTGCGAAGCTGCGGGGATGCAGGGCTGTTAGGCTGCTAGTGCGTTGCAGGAGCGCTGCTGCGGGGTGTTGGGCAGGAGCGCAGGGGAGCATAGCAGACGTGCGGCAGAAGGCGTGGGGTGCGCACAGGCGGGCTGGCAGATGCTTGCAGTGTGCGTTGGCTGCAGGGGAGGCTAGGGCTTGCGGAAAGGGGGGGCCGTAGTGTTTACGACAGGGGCTGCAGGGCGGAAGGCAGGGCTACAGGGTTGCAGGGGCTAGGGCTTGTGGTAGCTTGCAGGGCAGGGATGGACACGTACACGAATGCGTGTGTGAGGAGTAGTGGCAGCATGGGCTGCAGGGGCAGTAGGGCTGCGGGGCAGCAGATTAGTTGCAGGGACAGCATGCTGCAGAGCGTGCGGCTAGGGCTTGCAGCTATGGTTTTGCGGCAGTTTTGATGAGGGAATTTAGGGTTTTGTTTTTTTCTTTTCTTTTAGGCTAGGGTTAGGGCTCGTGCTGATAACGTGTTTAAGGAAAATATGATTTGCAGAGAGAATTGATGGGAGAATTGTAGTCGTATTATTGATAATAGGAGCCCTTTATATAGGGAATTTACAGAGTACAAGAAAGGTAATTGAATCCGAACATAACTAGAAAATCTAGAACTTTCTCCTATTACAACTCTAGGACTAAACCCTAGTTTGAAGAGGCACACATGATGTCGACTTCCTTCAACATCCCTTACTATATTCTTTGCTATTAAAGAGGATAACTTTAATAGTGTATTCAACTTATGCTATTGAAGTTTCTTACCCAAAACTAAATAAACATGTCTTCAGAAAAATTCCATAATTATTATTTCATGAACTAAAATAATGAAGTAGAACAAGAAAATTCCTACTGTGATAATTACATTGCCATATGAACAGAAATAAATTATCTCAATACAGAATCAAATAGCACAGACCAAAATGAATTTCACTGATGAATGAACCATATCTATTTGCTAAACACATTAAGCACACTAAATAAACCATATCGGACTCTAGAACTTTGACTGAAGATTGTAGATTGTGTCCTTATCCACTTGGAAAGCCTTTGCAAGAACATCAGCAGAGATAGCAGGCTTAGATCCAAATACTGAATTGGCGATGCTAATAACACCTGGATTTTGGCTGCTGAGAACGGCAATGGCCACTGCATTAACCTTTCCAGCGTTGTGCTGGAAATGCACAAGTCCTACTGGGAAAACAAACACATCACCTTTCTGAAGCACCTTTGTGATAAGTCTGTTTTCGGGGTTGGAAGTGACAAAACCCACTTGGAGGGTCCCTTCGAGGACTGTTAGGACTTCAGTGGCTCTAGGATGAGTGTGGGGAGCATTGATGCCCCATGGTGCATAGTCGATACGAACAAGGGAGATACCAAGAGTATTAAGTCCTGTTTGGCTCCAAAACCAGTTGGTGTGCAAACCGTCTCTTTTGAGTGTGTGATTGCGCAGGCGTGCCAGCACCGCGGGGTGCAGTCGTCGGGGTAGTCCCTTGACCTGACTTCTTCTTCAAGCGCTGTGGACGAGGAGAGCACCAACCTCACCACAGGGTTCTTCTCTAGCCTTTCGGAAAATGACTTTTGCCTTACGGATAAGGACTTTGGGTGTGATCTCTTTGGTCACCAAAATCGATACTCAACGTTGTAGGTTGAGCAGAGCAATCACTGGGAAGTTCTGAAAAAGCACGGTGTTTGCTAAAGTGTATCTTTAGCTTCGTTGGGTTGCGAGGGCGTTACCCTTGCTTCGCTGGTAGTATCTGTGGCAGTACTACTGGCAGTCGGATCACGAGGAGACTAGGACTGGAAGTACGGTCGCCGGGTTTCAACGAGGTTGAAGGTTTGCTCCGGAGAGGCTTTGTAATCGCTGTGATTGATTGATTCGAGAAAGGTCCCTTTCTGTATCGTCTTTAGCCTCTATATATAGGCGACTGCTCCTTGCCTTAGAAGGATTATTAATTGAAGTTTCCTATTCAATCTCTGCTACTCGATCCCAATAAGGTTTCGTTTCCCTTATGGGTTACGGAATGGGCGAAGATATACCCCAAACCCGAGTAGGCTTATTTTTGGGCCGCAGGTATCGGCCCGCTGGTTCAAACCCACCAAAGGATCCTACCAAAAATACTTTTGGGCCCAAACAAGTCCTGGAATTTGGGCCACGTTCGCAGGGGTCACACGTGAACCAGCAGGGTTTGATGTGTTGCCTGCTAGGTGAAGTCCAGTGAAGAAGAAGTCATTGGCTTCTATAAGCTTGGGGTCCTTGCAGACAAGGCCATTAACTGGTACTGAAATAAATCATAAGAAAAATACATTAGAAACATGCCTATAATTTATATACCAAAAAAAATTAATATTCACTTATATATCAACTGGGTTCTATAGAAGTACCTGAGCTTTTCAGATCAGCCACACAGAAATCCTGAAGGGAACTTGGGTCAGCAAAAGCAAGGGAAGAAGTTATGGCAAGGAATGCCAAAATTAGAAACTTAGAGGCCATTGGAAGCTAATTCTCTCAAGGAAACAAATAGTAAACTCAGAAAGCTGTTAGGAGCTTGATTTGTTTAACATTTGTAACTGGTGAGGATGAGGTTGATCGAATTGTTGATAAAAAACACAATATGTGTCTACTTTTATTGATGACGCTACATTAGGAGGTTGTATCTCTATGTTTTGTTATGCATTGACAAGGTCTATTTTCTGCAACCGTGTATGACATCGTTTGAAAGATTGTAATCTATTGCCTCATGGTAAATCCGTTGACGGCATTGAATTGATTCCTTACAGTTTCCTCATATGACAAGAAATGAAGAATTGCCAGGTCAAAGCTAATGGAGGCTTGTATTACTCATAAGCTTCTAGCGAAGTATCATGGCCTATTGTTAAGTATTTAAGTAATTAGAAACAGTAAGAGAAAAAGCAACTTTTATGATTTCATATTCACACAGAACGTCAACTTTTTTGGAAAAAAAATGAAGACAAATTTATATTAATATATATATGAATAGGATTGTAGGTAGCAGATCTCATACTTAGGATATTGACACAGACGTTTAGGATCTTTAAGGAACCAAGTGTCAAATTTGTGTGTTCATATTACATCAAGTTGAATGAGTCCACATTTAGTCCAGATTAGTTTTTAATCCAAATATTTAATTCTTTAGAGGAAATTACAAAGACCATAAACATGACTATATATAGGATAAAATTTATCTGATGCTACCAGCAGGTATTGTCTTTTATAGAATGAGCCATAAATATGAATCCATACATGTAGCAACTGCATGCAAGAATTAGACAATGATAACTATATTAAATGGATTCAAAATTATACGAATCTATCCAATATAAAGGGAGCGCGCAGCAAGAGACTCAGGTGCTAAAGAAGTTTGACCTGGCTTCTTGTCACATAGCTAGGGATAGAAACTACTTCAATGCCGGCAACAATCGCCGTCCCCGGCCTGAAATAAACCTAGGTAAGTAATGACAAACTTTCAGTGAAGAAATTGTCATACACGTTACCAGACTAGACATGATCAGAACACCACTAAGGCTCCATGATCTCTCTCTATAAATGCAGAGACACATGCTGGTCTCAATCCACAATTCTATCGAGTTTCCTTGCTTTCCAAGCTTAAACAAAGTTTCTCCATAAAAGAAAAAATTATTCCGATCCGAAGTTCCAATGGCCTCGCAGTTTCTATTGTTAGCATGCCTTGCTATGACAGCTTCTATTGCTTTGGCATCTGACCCAAGTTCTCTTCAGGATTTTTGTGTGGCTGATCCATCAAGCTCAGGTAAGTTGCTATATATAACAATTAATATTCTTACAAATAAGTGATTGATTTTCCCAAATAGAAATACATAGTTGATATAATCAATTAGCACTAGTTAGTAATGTTTCTGATGCATTTTTGACATGATCAAATTTCAGTACCCGTGAATGGACATGTGTGCAAGGACCCCAAGCTAGTTGTCGCCAATGACTTCTTCTTCAGTGGACTTCACCTTGCAGGCAACACATCAAACCCTGCTGGTTCAAAGGTGACCCCTGCTAATGTTGCCCAGATTCCAGGACTTAATACTTTTGGTATCTCCCTAGTTCGTATCGACTATGCACCATGGGGTATCAATGCTCCACACACTCATCCTAGAGCTACTGAAATCTTGACAGTCCTTGAAGGGAGCCTCCAAGTGGGTTTTGTCACCTCCAATCCCGAAAACAGACTTATCACAAAGGTGCTTCAGAAGGGCGATGTGTTTGTGTTCCCAGTAGGACTTGTGCATTTCCAACACAATGTGGGAAATGTTAATGCGGTAGCCATTGCAGCTCTGAGCAGCCAAAATCCAGGTGCTATTACCATTGCCAATGCAGTGTTTGGATCAAAGCCTGCCATTTCTGCTGATGTTCTTGCAAAGGCATTCCAAGCCGACAAGGACACAATCTACGATTTCCAGTCCAAGTTCTAGGCTCCAACTTGGAACCTTTCAAAAGGGGTTTGACATACGGTTCATTTGAAGTGTGTACAATATTTTACTGTTCATTTAGCAATACGTACAATCATGTTCAGTCTGATTTTTTGTTTGATTCTTTTACTTCAAGAGAATGATTTGTTTCTGATTACTTAGTGATCCATGTTAGAAAGGTTATGTATGAATTGGTTTGATTCTATTTCTCCAAAAGGCCTTGTCGATTTATTTGATTCCTGCAAATCTCCCCTTCCACATTGAGTATTATTAATGCATCCTCAATGAAAGCCTCTAGAGTGTCTTTTACGCGGAAAAATTTGCTTCCTCTTTCCAAACAGAAAAACAAAAAACAGAACAAATTTTGGGAACTTTTGTCAGGGATTAAAGAACACGAAAGACACAAAATTGAATGAGTCTAAATTTTAAGTCTGGAAATTATTTGGTTCACAGACACAAAATTATTGGAGAACACAAACTAGCTATCTATTAATTTACTTAAAAATAAAATAAAAAATCATGAAAACCTCCCATAGTTTTTTTTTTTCCGGAACATTTCATTGTGAAGGTCCCAACAGTGGATACCAATGTTTTAAAACGCTGAGGCGTAGGGCGAGGCGTTTTCCAGTGAGCCTTAGTAAAGCGTTCGCCTTGAGGCGTAAGACGTAAGCCTTACGCATAAATGACCTATATTCATGTAATTACTACTCTTATATATACCACATTAAGAGTAACCAAAAGAACATTACTAATTGTCATTCACTCACAATAAATGAAGTACTAGAAGCATATGATTCAACAAAATTACCAACATAAAATGAAATCAAGGATTTAAAGTTCAAACACCAAAGATCAAGAACAAAAAGTACTTCAACTCGCCCGGAATTGGTTTAGTCCATTTCCAAGCATGATCTTTCTTTGTTGTCCCACTAGTAGTAGTACTAGAACTCATTGTCGCTGCACTAAACATAACATCCTATCAATTACATATAAAATAACAATCTGGGCAAAGTAAATAAAACAACATTAGTAGACAAGCCTATTATATATAGACAATCTGGAGATAACAATTAAGCAAACAATATATGGGCACAATCAACACAACAACAATAGTAACCAAATCAACATCTGGGCAAGGAGTCCGATGCAATCTGGGCAGCTAATTTGGACAATACCAACCAACATCTATGCATTCAGCAATTCCGAATTACTTGTAACAATCAAAATCTAACATTCACAAAGCCTTTACAAAGCAGAGCCTCAACATTCAAACTTCAAAGTGCGAAAATCAATTGAACTGTACCTTCAAATCTTGTCTGCAAGTCGAACTCCAAATCTGCAAGCACCTCTTCAAGTCTGCAAATCAAACTCTAATAATCGAACTCCAATAATCGAAGTCCAAGTCTGCAAATTGAACTCCAACAATCGAACTCGAAGTCTGCGCGACCTAGGCAGGTCTTTAAGCCTTAAAAACCCAAAACGACGTCGTATCGGAAAAGACCCCAAAAACAAAAAAAAAAACGCTGTGCGTGCTCCTAGGACGCCTCAGGCGTCGTTTTTTCGCGCCTTGAACGCCTTGGTCGCCGCCTTATCATCGAAACTCACTCAATTTAAGGGCTGATTTCCGCTTTTTAGGCCTTAGGCCCGCCTTGTTTTTTAATTCATTGGTGGATACTATATACCTATACAGATATAGCTACTACACAAGTTATGAATGACTCAAATCTTTGCATTATAAAAGGACCAGCAAATTTACAAGCTAACTACCAACTTTGCAGTTCAAGATATGTGACTAGTACGGAGCACATTATGTTTGGCCTGGATAGCTAGCTATTCTTATCATATACCTGAAAACAAAGAAAGATAAGCGAAACAAGCTTCCAGTGATACAAATTTTTATACAGAGTTCCAAAGTTTAGACCCTATAAAAGCAGGATCATAAGGTGGTCCCAAACACAATTCGACTGATCGAGTTTGTTCTTGCTTACAAAGTTATGCAAATTTTGTCCATCTCTCTGTCTAGTGAGAATCAATCAATTCCAAAAATGGCCTTTCGATTTCTGTTGCTAGCATTACTCGTAGTCATGACTTGCTCCATTGCTTTGGCAACTGAGAGTCTTCAAGATTTCTGCGTAGCACAGCCAACACGCTTAGGTAAGTACAACAATCAAACTGCTTTTCACTATCTGATTATAGTAATGTTTCTTATGTATTTTTGCCACAACTAATTTCAGCTGCAGTGAATGGCGTTGTCTGCAAGGACCCTAATCTTGTTGAAGCCAATGACTTCTTCTATAGTGGACTCGACATAACAGGCAACACATCAACTGCATTCGGTTCACGTGTGACCTCTGTTAGGGTGAACCAAATTCCAGGACTCAACACGTTTGGCATCTCCATTGCACGCATCGATTTTGCTCCATGGGGTGTTAACCCTCCCCACACACACCCTCGCGCTGCCGAAATCTTGACAGTCCTTGAAGGCAGCCTCCAAGTTGGTTTTGTCACCTCCAACCCCGATAATCGTCTCATCACAAAAATACTTCAGGCTGGTGATGTGTTTGTGTTCCCGGAAGGTCTTGTGCATTTCCAATACAATGTTGGATATACTACTGCAGTCGCCTTTTCAGCTTTTAGCAGCCAAAACCCAGGAACTGTTACCCTTGCCAACACGGTATTTGGATCAAGGCCTCACATCTCTAGTGACATTCTTACAAAGGCTTTCCTAGTGGATAAGCAAGCAATCTACAACATACAGGCAAGGTTTTAGATTCCATTACTGGATTCAGCTCTATCTAATAAATTCAAAATTGGTTGACAGTTCGATCATCCAAGTGTTTCGGATGAGTTTCGAAAATTGTTAGTGTTATTTCAGATCAGTTAGCAATGTAATTGAAGTTGAAATGCTATTACATTCATTCGACATTTCATCAATATAAGGGCATACCACGTACCCACTTATATCTATCATGTTACTCCTTAAAGCTAAAACAAAGTGTGACTTCAAAGTGGCGCATGGAAAAGAACTATAACTCTGTCCCTTATATATAAACCACCATGGTCACTGGTAGGCCAAATTCAAAATTATATAGGGCCGACCACTTAAGCTAAGCTCTCAAATTTAGAAATGCATGCTTCCCGGAGCTAGCTCGAGCAATTATACTATTGCTTTACTACTTTAGCATGAGGCCAGAAACTGACTATATATAATCTCAGTGCTTGAACGGCATATATAATATACAGCTGTGGGTTTTAGACCTTCTGCAATTCCTCACTTTCTTCTTGTTTTCTTGTATAGACAAGGCTACAAACAAATTTTCCCACAGCTTTAATTTAATTAACCCACAAATTCAGCAGCTTCTGTTGCATTAATCTTTCATAGAAAATTAAGGATACCGGCTTATTATCAAATGGGCACTTATAATATCATCTTTGCGTTCCTGTTATCTTTCTCTTTGTCAGTTGCCACAGCATCTGATCATAGTCCACTTCAAGATTTCTGTGTGGCAGACCCAGAAAGTCGAGGTACATTTATGATTATCTTTTTTTCTTTATATCAATTCCTGTGTAATTTTGCATCTACATTGGTTGAAGCTACTTAAAGAATAGAATTTCATCTCAGATTTTCACCATTATATATATAAATATAAAATAGACAATATGTACAATTTACCTTGAATGGTAGTATAGTAGAGAACTCATGTGTTACACTTAACAGCCCACCGTGTGGTATTGTAGTGACATATCCACAAATATTTCTCAAAAACAAGACTAATAGACTAAAAGCAGATTTGTCCCGGGGCCTCTCTTTTGTTCTTATGTTTATTATTCTTTTAGTCTTTTTTAGACATTTATACGAACACTATATTCTCAAGTTATCAGAAATTTTTGTAAATACAATTAGATAATTGCCTACTGTCGACTTCCCCTGTCTACACATTTACATCATGAAATATAGTTCATCAGGCTCTGTACATTCTTATTTCATCTTTTGTTGAACGAATTAGAAATTTAATTAAACAAAACTAACCTACGAGTTAATTTGGCAGTGCTGCTGAATGGCCTAGCTTGCAAGGACCCCAAGACAGTTAAAGCCAACGATTTTTCATTTGGTGGGCTTCACTTAGCAGCCAATACATCAAACCCAATTGGGTCAAGTGTGACACCGGTGACCGTATCCCAACTTCCAGGACTCAATACCCTTGGCATTTCACTAGTCCGCATCGACTATGCACCATCAGGCATCAACCCTCCCCACATTCATCCTCGTGCCTCCGAAATCTTGACCATCCTTGAAGGCTGCCTTGAAGTTGGGTTCGTAACGTCGAGCCCCGAAAATCGTCACATCACCAAGGTGTTGCAGAAGGGCGATGTGTTTGTTTTCCCAATCGGACTCGTCCACTACCAGAGAAATGTAGGAACTGGCAATGCTGTTGCTATTGCTGCCCTGAGCAGCCAAAATCCTGGTGTGGTAATAATTGCAAGTGCTGTCTTTGGGTCCAGGCCTAGTATTGGTAGTGAGATTCTCGTAAAGGCTTTGCAAGTTGATCAAGGGGTTGTCAATTACCTCCAGTCCATATTCTAAACAAAGAAGGGGGGAATTTTTGTAGGAATATACGAGTCATGTATGACTTTCACTTTATGTTGATCTCTAAACAAAGCCCATGAGAAGTACAAAAATTATATGGACACCGAAGTGTTTGGACACCCAACCACATTTAACACTAGAACCTGGGTACAACATTAACACTAGAACTTCGATCTAGAACAAATTAATGACTGTAGCTTGTTGACGTAGATTGAAGGTAACACTGATTTCTCGCTCAGCTTCATTATAGATTGGAATTAACAAATTAATGGAGGAAACAAATCAAATTAGCGGGCTTAGAGTGGAATTAACACATCAATGAGGAAAGAAGTTAAACAGAATCAATTCAACCAAATCAGTGCAATTTACAGAGAATACTATTAAAACATATTAACAGCCTGCAAATAATTTTTGTGAACAAGAAAAATCATATTTCTCAATAAATAAATAAAACAAGAAAAGTCATATTTGGGAGATCTCTCTCTGGTCACCATTTCTGACCTAGCAATCTAGAAGGCAGAAGACTCGTCTAGTTCAATACGATGAATTCAGGTACGTATATACGCTTCCCTAATATAAATCTCTGCTACTTCTGCCATTGAAATTCATAAACCGATCAATCGCTTGTATACAATGTTAGGAGTAGTAGTACCAATATTGGTGGTGGTTGTATTAGCGGCTGCAACAAGTAGTAGTACAACATCTGCACAAGCCTTGCCTAACTGTCCCGATCGCTGCGGTGATGTGAAAATATCCTATCCATTTGGCACTGTTAAAGGTTGTTACCTGCGAGATGAGTTTTTTATCAACTGTACTAGTGCTGAAGGCAATGCCTCAGTAGCAAAACTCAGGAGTCCTCCCTCATCGTCACCAACATCACCATTGACTGATCTCATTGTTACTGACATAAGCCTTGACAACGCTGAGTTGCGTATCTTGTCCTCTGTATACCAAGACTGCGGCGACCGCAAAGAGACCCTGAACCAGTGGCTTCGGCTGCCCTCTCCTTTTGCATTTTCCACCAAAAACATCTTCTTTGCCGTCGGCTGTGCCACTTTTGCAAAATATCGAGGTTACCAATATCGTCCCTCCGGCAGGATCCTGGGCCCAGATGATGATCAAGCCTACAACAAAAGCGGCTTTGCCGTAACCCAATGTGATGATAGTTTTGGCACCACTTGCTCTGGCAATGGCTGTTCCCAATCTTCAATCCCGAGTGGACTGCAAAATTTCACTGTTGAGTCTTTGTTAAGCATCAGCATAAATGGCTATATCCCTAATCAGGGAAAGTGGTACGGTCCATACTTAGGGTGCAACTACGGCTTCCTTGCGGAAGAAGGCAACTTCTCATTCTCCCCCAATATAAGTTTTGCCCAACTCCAAAAGTACAGAAGGCTGCTGGTCCCAACCACAACGGTGGTTAATTGGCAAATTGGGGATGAGCCGTGTGAAGAAGCTCAAAAGAGCAAGGGAAGTTATGCTTGCAAGGGAAATAGCACGTGCGTCAATTGGTCCAATGTCAATGAGGGTGGATATGGTGGATGGCATCTAGGCTACATTTGCCGGTGCTTGCCAGGTTACCAAGGGAATCCATACCTTGCAGATGGTTGTCAAGGTATTTGGCTTCAATATAGATAAAACGATGTTTTATATATAATATTCTGTGTGATATTTGAATGTATACGTACTTTTCCTAATTTCTCTTCAGATATCAATGAGTGTCAGAGTTCAGACCGCTGCAGGACAGAAGAACTCTGCGTAAATCTACCAGGACAGTATAAATGTGATCCCAATCAATTGAAGACATCTCTGAGGTTTTTAATTTCATTTGGTACGCATATCTATTGTTTAACTTAAGAGAGGAACTCATAATAGTTTCTATTACTTTTGATGTTGTTATTTCAATAAAGATGGGAAGGAAATATATCTGCAGTTCTGCACACCCCCTTTTCGATAGATTACGTTACATAAGTATCACAAATACAGAGATCACAATCACCATATGGATAATGTGTGCAAACTTAACAAATAGTCTTCTGAGTGAAAGTAGGGTCCGGTTTACAGAGTGTGTTCACCAACTGCTCAATTGTGTGCAGGTATCTTTGCATCAGTCTTTGTGATAGTGGTTGCAGGTTTAGGGTCGATATATTGGGAAATGAAGAAACGAGAGTACATGATTTTGAAAGAAAAGTACTTTGAAAAAAATGGTGGTTTATTGTTACAACAGCTTGCTAATCATCATGGAGTGGAGATGGCCAAAATATTTACTGCAGAAGAACTTGAGAAGGCCACAAACAATTATCATGAAAGCAGAGTCCTTGGTGAAGGAGGTTGTGGAATAGTTTACAAGGGAATATTGCAGAATGACAGAACGGTTGCCATAAAGAAGCCCAAAGTTGGTGACTCATCCCACAGTACTACCCCAACCCACTGCACTCCCAGTCAGCAGTTTGTTAATGAAGTGATTATTCTTTCACAAATCAACCACATAAATGTGGTGAGGTTATTGGGTTGTTGCTTGGAGACATCGGTGCCTATACTCGTTTATGAGTTCATCACTAATGGCACCCTTTTTAAGCACCTTCATGGAGATAAAAGGGGGAAAAGATCATCACCACCACTTTTTTGGGATTTACGATTAAAGATAGCAACAGAAACTGCAGGTGCATTGGCATACTTACACTCCTCCACTTCGACGCCAATATTACATCGAGATGTGAAGACAATGAACATACTACTAGATGAAAACTACACTGCAAAAGTCGCTGACTTTGGAGCTTCACAATTGATTCGACCTCTTGATGAAAAGCAAATGACAACTTTTGTGCAAGGGACACTCGGATACTTGGACCCTGAATATTTTCACTCGGATGACTTTACAGAAAAAAGCGATGTCTATAGCTTTGGAGTTGTCCTAGTGGAGCTACTGACAAGTAAAAAGGCATTTTCTTTTGCTAGGCCAGATGCAGAGAGAAACCTTTCAAAATTGTTTGTTTCTTCGGTGGAAGACGGTCGCTTGAAGGAAATTCTTGACAATGACATGGTCGATGAGGCAAATATTAATGATACAATGGTACTAGAAAATGTGGCTTATCTGGCAAAGAGATGTTTGAGAGTAAAAGGGGACGAAAGGCCTACTATGAAAGAAGTAGCCATGGAGCTAGAGTGTTTATATAAAGGATTGAATTCTATTTATGGTATGACACATAAGCATTACTTTATTTGTCAAGACG
Source organism: Rosa multiflora (assembly GCA_002564525.1). NCBI lineage: Eukaryota > Viridiplantae > Streptophyta > Magnoliopsida > Rosales > Rosaceae > Rosa > Rosa multiflora. The sequence continues at coordinate 15,261 of BDJD01005430.1, forward strand.
AGACTGATGAGGACTTGCTGGGATCATCAACTTCAAATACTGCTGACGTTGCTGCAGATGTTCTTTGAGGTGATGAGCCCTGAAATCCGTCACATGAAGAAGGTGTTGCAGGAGGCCGAGGGTGATGCGTTTGTTTTTCCAAAATGGACTTGTGCAATACCAGAGGCTATTGCTGCTCTCAGCAGCCAAGATCCTGGTGTTGTAACAATTGCTGCACTGAGCAGCCCATATTCTTGTGAAGGCTTTGCAAGTTGATCAAGTGTTTATCAATTCCCCCGCCAGTCCATATTCTAATCAGATAAGCAGGGATTTTTGTGAATTGAGTCGATATATGAATTTCACTACTGAATAAAATAAAAATTAAAAATGCCCATCAGAGTGATATTTGGACACTCAACCACTTCTTTTGTTTTTCCAACTTTTCGTTTGTGATGTTTGTTTATAATTATTTGCACAATAACCCCAAACTATTGAAACTTTCCCTTTACAACCACTTGGACAGCGTTCACGATTTCACTTCCATGTTGGGCTCCTTTTTCGCATGCTCGACTGAGTCGCGTAAGCAGCAGCAGCAACTTCAACTTGGGTTTCAACTTAAATAAGAGACTTCATTAGCATATTTCTCTTAGGAGAGATAATCAAAGGACGTCATAAACCTTGAGTTGGTAGGTACCAACATGCCAACTTCCAAGGGGCATATATATAACTCATATGTATTTAATTAGCATATTTCTGTTAGGAGAGTTGCGATTAATTATTTCATGTCAAAGGAGGTCATAAATCTTGAGTTGGTAAGGACCAACATGCCAATTTCCAAGCCGAGTTGTAGTTTTTATTTTATTTCTTATTGTAATCGTAATTTGCCGCACACCAAGTTTGAAGTAATATTGATGCTGATAGTTCTATCAATACCGCTCGGGTTTGTCCAGAAAAATAAAGAATTCATCACCACTTGAGAGTAGTTATTTTGTAATTCTGAACTATCACGTAACATTATTACGTGGGATTAATTTGACCTAATAAAACACAATATCTACTTGGAGTAATTATATGAGACAAAATAAATATTATCTTTAAATGGCTAATCGAAAATAAGTATTTGTTACATGATACAATCACATTGATTCGAACCATATGATAAATTATTCCATTTTCACCACTGAGTGGCCCATGCTACTTGCATAACACTACGTCAATAAAGGCATCAGATGACAGTCCAAAACTGTCGTCTGATGAGGTTGGGTGTTGTTGTTAAAGCATGTGCCATCTGATGGGGGTGGTCAGACAACAGCACAAAACTATCGTCTGAAGAAAGATAGTACAAGAGCAGATGTCTAAATACCTGTTGTCTGAACACTAGAAAAAACAATAGTAAAAAATCATTGCTGTTGTGGAATACAAATGAAGTCAACAGAAGACGAAGACTGGAGACTTGTGGGGACAAGTCAAAGAACATTGCTTTTAGAAAAAGTGTTGTCTCTATGAATCTTCAACATCAAGGAATAGCTGTTAAATGTTGAGTGGATTTACACAAGACAATCAAAAAATGAAGAAAGCATTGTCTGCTTATATTTAATACTACATATTTCTCTAAATAACTGATGTTTTTAATTACGTTGAACAATGATTCTCTTGTTGTGTTTTCTCTAGTTGGGCAATTGAAACGGTTTAAAAAGTATTGTAGTTAAATTGTTCATACAACAGTTTTTGAATTCCATGTCATGATATTCCATTGTAAGACAATTGTTAGACAACAGTTTGTATTTGGAATGAAATGGTTGGTATGAGAGTCATAGAACATACGTTCTGCATATGGCATCTAACCAAAACTAATTGATCAACACATCCAAAAACATATCCATTAATTGATTAAATATCCAAAACCAATTCATTCCATCATCATCCCAACATGAACATATTAACCCTGCCTAAACATAAAGGTTAAAAACATCAAGGCCAGAAACATGACCACTTGCTTCTCTTCATCAACTTCCTCTTCCTGCATTTCAAGTTGTCCCCTAGGAGGGGTTCCATCAATACCAGTTGTGCATTGGTCTTCCTCAGTGAAGTCATGGCAGCTAGTTTTCCCTTATGTCAACTGACCTGCTGCATTTTCCAGAGAAAAATGCTCCGCAAGATCGTGTTCAGTCGTTCCCGAGGAGCTCGAGTCATCCTCCCTTGCATTAGCAACTTCAATATTTGCTTCCAATGACTCCTCTATTACTCGCTGGGCAATAGTCTCCATTTCATCCAAAGCCGCCTCTTCAATAACGGTTTGTGCAAACTGAGCAATTTCTGCCAATTCCCTTCCAGAAGATTGGACCCTAGGAGAGTCGTCATCAACTGTCATAGTTGGTGTGCTTTGGACCAAACCATGGGCATGAGCAACTTCACTAGTTGGAGCAGCATGTTGATCCTTTGTAACAATTTCATTAGTCATGTTTGGTGGAGAAGCATGGACCAGCTGCATATCATGCCTAACATCAGAAGTGACCACATTACGCTTTACCCTGTACTCTTGACGCACTACAGTAGTCAAAGGCTGAGAAGTCTTCTCATGCTGGTTCTTGGTCCTTTGCTCCTTGTCGTTTAGTTGCTTACAACGATCAGTAGTATGGCCAACCAAACCACAATGGGTGCACAAATTTTCATAGACCACTTCAATGGAAAACAATGATTTTCACGCTCTATCATCAACGAAGATGGTAAATCCCTGGCAAGATCCACATCTACTAAAACTCTGGCATAATAGCCAAACTCACGCTTCTTCGTAGCCCGGTCTAATTGCAATGGAGTACCCACTCCATGAGCAATCTCCATTATGGTGGTAGTTTATATTATTATTTTTTACCTTGGACACTAACGTATATTTATGTATGATAGAAGTTCCTTTCAACGATCTATATGTGTATATACTTATATTCTTACTACAATCGTCATCTTCCTCACCAAACTAAACAAATGTTGACGTTGATCCAACCATCACCATCATTGCCATCCACACAGTTTTCTTCTGGAGAAGTGCAATCTTCCGTTGTCAAATGTATGTATATACAACATGCAAATATCCACTTAACCAAAAACTTACATAGAGATGATCTGTAAGTTATGCATGTATATGGTGGTATCTTGTTTACCGACAAATTAAAGTTTGCCACACTGTATCTTGTACAATTTTTTTGTCAACAAAAAATTAGCCGAATTTGCTCATCAATGTGTCAGTCCACACAAAAGTGCCAATTGTAATTTAAAAAAAAATAAAAATAAAAGTGATATATAATATAAATGTAAACTAAAATAAATAAAGACTATTTTTATTGAGATCTCCAAATTTGCTCATTTGACCTCTATATCTTTTGAATTATTGAATTACATATATATCCTCTTGTAAAATGACAATTATAGACAATGAATTATAATCAACTAATATATATTTTCTTTACAAACCTCTCCGCCGGCTAGTTTCAACACAAATTAAAGACTAAGAACTTGTTCCGGACTTTTATTGAGTTCCTAGTCCAGACTTCGTTCAAGGTTTGGTTGGAGGATGAGTTTTGGGTGGGAGACGGTGGTTTTGGATTTTTGGTTTTTGTTTTTTTTTTTCCTGCCTTCATGAGCTGCGTGTTTGTTTGTTTTTTTTGTGTTCCAGATTTTTATTTTTATTTTTATCAATTTCTGTAACCTTTCATTTTTTTTAATAATCTTTCATTTTTTTTATAAGGGTTAGAAACATAGGAATCATTGTCTAACCGTTTGATTTATGACTGCTTGATCAATTTATGTGTTATGATCGTTTGATTCATGATTTAAAGTTCTAGAAATTTATTTTGGGCATTTTTTAGGTTTGCATGCAAAAAAGAACCCAAAAAAAAAAAAAAAGGAATGGAGGTGTAGTTAGTGAATTAGAGGTATAATGAGTATTTTATTTTTTTGTATGTGAATAATATAACTAAGGTTATTTGAGGAATTCAAAAGGAGGTTTAATGAGCAAATTTTTGTATTTAAAAGCACAGAGAATGTGTAGAGAGTATGAGAGGTCAAATGAGCAAATTTGAAGGTCTCAATAGAAACTTTTATAAATAAAATACTACCACATCATTTGATGAACCATGTTTTTAACGGGTAACGAGCACATTTAGCTACTTACCTATTTGTTTGATTATAGACTTATAGTAAAAGAAATCAAATCATCAGTAAGATTACATCGCTTAAAAATTTTAAAAGGACATACGGAAATTTCACTTTGCATGTGATTCATGTGATCACAAGTCGATGAAACTACTCATGCATTTTCGTATTTGACTTTGCAAAATCGGGCATTTAGTAATCTGCAGACCAAGTTGGGCCACAATTACCAACTCGGATACCGATTGATTGATATTAAAATATCGCGTCACTTGCGGGAAATAATTAATAGGAACAACATGTAAGAGTTGACAATTGCAATTGATCCTATGACTAATCTTCCTTCCAATCCCTATAAAAGGCTAGGATTTCTAGCACTTAATCGCACTACTCATTACAAGCAATACGATTTGTTGAACTAGCTTCAAATTATCAATCCCCTTCGTATAAATGTGTGATGGCCACACTCCAAGGAATGCTAGTAATGCGATTCATGATGTTCTCATTGGTAGTGGCCGCGATAGCAGTAGCGACTGATCAAGCCCTGCCTCCTCAAGCTCTTCCCGACTGCGATGACCACTGTGGTAATATCACAGTCCCATATCCTTTCGGCATAGGGGACGGTTGTTACCGTCAAGAAATGTTCAGGTTCAACCTCACCTGTGACAAAACCGCCCAACCCCCAATGCTACTCTTGTCGGATGGTGGTCTCAACGCTACTAACATATTCCTTGCTGAAGGTGAGTTGCAAATTTTGAGTTACATAGCCCATGATTGTTATGATGAACAGGGTAATCAAACAAAAAGCATGTACAATGACCCTCAACTCTGGCTGGCTCCTCCGTTCACCATCTCTGGGACCAGAAACAAATTCATGGCCGTCGGATGTGACACTTATGCCATTTTCAAAGGGTACCGACCTTCCCCAAATGATGAAGATAGGTACATAGCCGGGTGCATGTCCATAAGTGACAATCTTGATAGTGCTGTTAACGAGTCATGCTCCGGCATTGGGTGCTGCCAGACTTCTATCCCCAACGGACTCAAAAATCGTTCTATCATATTGGATAGCTACTTCAACCACACATACGTATGGAGTTTCAACCCGTGCAGTTATGCCTTCATTGTGGAAGAAGGCAAGTTCACATTCAACCGTAGAACAAGTTTTCAAGAACTGAACAACACCGAAAAGCTTCCCATGATTCTTAATTGGGAAATTGATGATGGGCCATGTGCTGAAGCTCAAAAGAGGCCGGATTACGCATGCAAAGCAAATAGCAAGTGTGTGAACAGAACCATCGACATCCAGACTGAACCATCTGGTTACTTTTGCCAGTGCTTGCTAGGCTTCGAAGGGAACCCATATCTCCCAGATGGTTGCCGAGGTGCGTGAGATATCTTTATCTCATCTTTTGTGTGTGTGTGTGTGAATTTTACATGCAGCTGGAATTTTGAGCTTTAATTTGGTTTTTACCCGATGTGTAAACAGATATTGATGAGTGCCTGGCTTCAATAAAACCCTGCAACAATGGAACGTGCAAAAATTTAGATGGAAGTTACTTTTGTTTATGCAACAAAGGTTTCAGCAACGACACCGCCACAAGTTGCATACCAATCATTCCCGTATCAAAGAACAAGTCCCTGAAAATTTGGTTGGGTATGTGTATACTGGCTGTGAACTAATTTTTGGTAATCTAAAGGGGGCTGAAATTGGCACCACGTTTTTATAAACTATACTATATCTTCCCTTTTGTATAAGTTTATAAACCATACTCTATCTTCCCTTTTGTATAAGTATTATTCAAATAAAAAGTGCTTAACATAAAAAAAAGGGGGAGTCTGATTTGTAAAAAGATGGCCGTGTCAATTTCATCCCCTATTTAAAAGATTTATGTTTTCTTAATACTATAGGTCATGAGATGGCAGAAAAGATCGAGCTACAGAAACTATCAGAAAATAAATTCATAATGTTTGTGATTTTTCTCTTATATACAGGTGTCTGTTTAGGCTTTTTGGGATTAGTAGTTGCAATATCATGGATTCATTGTATAATGAACAGAAGAAAGCTCATCAAACTCAAAAAGAAGTACTTTAAAGAAAATGGCGGCTTAACATTACAACAACACCTCGCTCGCCATGGAGGAGGTGTAGAAACAACAAAAATCTTTGCTGCAGAAGAACTTGAGAAGGCCACAAACAATTACCATCAAAGTAGAGTCATTGGTGAAGGAGGCTATGGAACTGTTTACAAAGGAATATTACTAGATAACAGAGTGGTCGCCATAAAAAAATCCAAAGTTTGTGCACGAACTCAAAGTGATCAGTTCGTTAATGAGGTTATATTTCTTTCTCAGATCAACCACAGAAATGTAGTCAAACTTCTAGGTTGTTGTTTTGAGACGCAAGTGCCTTTACTAGTATATGAGTACATCGCCCATGGAACTCTTTTTGAGCATGTGTTCAACTGTATAAAGGGGAGAGGATCATCACTTTCATGGGAGTTACGATTGAAGATAGCATCAGAAACTGCAGAAGCACTAGCATACTTACACTCTTCCACTTCAACACCAATCGTACACCGCGATGTGAAAGCAACAAATATACTATTGGATCAAAATTACACAGCTAAAGTATCAGATTTTGGAGCTTCACGTTTCATTCCTCTAGATCAAACTGAAGTAGCTACATTAGTGCAAGGGACAATGGGATACTTAGACCCTGAGTATCTACAATCAAATACCCTTACAGAAAAGAGTGACGTCTACAGCTTTGGAGTCGTCCTAGCAGAGCTACTAACGAGCAAGGTGGCAATTTCTTTTGCTAGGTCTGAGGAAGACAGAAGCCTAGCAAGTTTGTTTATTTCCTCAATGGCAAAAAAGTGCTTGATTCATATTCTTGATGCTGACATAGTGAATGAAGGAAATATTGAGACACTTGAGCAAGTGGCGATTCTGGCGAAACGATGTTTGGAGGTGAAAGGGGAGGAAAGACCAACTATGAAGGAAGTGGCCACGGAGTTAGAAGGAATGAGAATTGCATCAAAGCATCCATGGAAAAATGCTGATTTCTATCCAGAGGAGACTCAGTACTTGCTGGGGTCTCCTAATTCAAAGGCTTCTGTTGTGAACGGTAGAGGTGAAGGTGACGGTGATTTTGGTGGCACAAGTAGTGGGTTTGACAGCATCCAAATTGAAACGTTAGTGCCATACAATGGAACAACCGGTGGGTTTGACAGCATGCAAGTTCAAACGTTAATGCCATACGATAACGGGAGATAATTGATTGAAGGAATTACTGGGATTATTGTATTACAGAATGTTATGTATATTTGTAAATATATTGCACATCAGGATTGGTTGTATTATAATTAGAATGGTAAGCGTGGCTGGTTGTATAAATGTAATGCCCTGTAGGCAATAATAATGTCTCTATGAATTTTCGTGATGAGGCTGGGTAGATATAAGTTTACATAGCTGGCACGGGATTAAAGATAAAAGATAAAGATGAGTCAAACCCCATATGTATTACTTGTCACCCAAATTTATTTTAATATATGATATGGGATCGAGATCATTGCAAAGATATAATTAACTTATTGCCTAAAGCGTATTGGTCATCAATCCTGAGTTGTGACTTGTGACATAATTTGTTTTCGTCACCAAAAAGAAATATAGTTCTTATGAACACCAAAGTAGGAAAATAACTTGAGATATAAGAACTCAAACAAGACGAGACTTAGAGAATGAATTGTTTGATATCTTATTCATCTCACAGTGGAGGTATATAAAGAGGGTTACAAAGAATATAATAGGTAAGTACAATATATCCTATACTACGAAATAATTACAATATATTCCATTCCTAATACTAAACCGTGACTCACGCTAACACTCCCCCTCAAGTTGGCGCATACACATCGACCATGCCCAACTTGCTTAGTGAGTCATAAAACGCCTTCCTAGAAACTCCTTTGGTAAGTATATCTGCAAGTTGCTCTTCCGTCGGAACAAAAGGAAAACTAATAATTTTGGCATCTAGCTTCTCCTTTATAAAGTGACGATCAACTTCCACATGCTTAGTACGATCATGTTGTACTGGATTCTGTGATATGTCAATGGCTGCCTTGTTGTCACAATACAACTGCATAGTACTTTTGAGTTTGAAACCCAGATCACGTACCAGATTTCTCAGCCACAGCAATTCACACACTCCGTGAGCCATACCTCTATACTCGGCCTCAGCACTAGATCGTGCCACAACTTTCTGTTTCTTACTCTTCCAAGTAACCAAATTACCTCCCACAAAGGTAAAGTAACCTGATGTTGACCTCCTGTCTGTAATATTTCCAGCCCAATCTGCATCTGTAAAGCCACAGACCTCAAGGATGTTGTTATGTCTAGAAAACAATACTCCCCTTCCTGGAGCTGACTTCAGGTACTTTAAAATTCTCATAACAGCATCCATGTGACTTTCACTCGGGTTATGCATGAACTGACTCACCACACTCACTGCATATGCAACATCTGGTCTAGTATGAGCCAAATAAATCAAGCGTCCAACTAACCTCTGATAGCGAGCTCGATCAGTAGGTACCTGATCTGGATACTCAGCTAAACAATGATTCTGCTCAATAGGAGTATCAACGGGTCTGCAATCCAACAAACCTGTCTCTGTTAACAAGTCAAGAACATACTTCCTCTGGCACAAGTAGATTCCTTCTCTCCCCCTGGCTACCTCAATTCCTAAGAAGTACTTAAGTTCACCCAAGTCCTTCATCTCAAACTCAGAGGCTAGCTGTCTCTGCAGTCTATCCATCTCAACAGTATCATTGCCAGTAATTACCATATCATCCACATAAATAATTAGAGCTGTTACCTTCCCTTGTTGATGCTTGAGAAACAAGGTATGATCTGAGTTGCTCTGTTTGTAACCAACCTTCCTCATGAACTGTGAAAATCTCCCAAACCAAGCACGAGGCGACTGTTTGAGACCATACAGAGACTTTCTCAATTTGCATACAAAATCACCAGGAGAAGCAGCTATATACCCAGGTGGAAGGCTCATGTATACTTCCTCGACTAACTCTCCATGAAGAAATGCATTCTTGACATCAAACTGTCGGAGTGGCCAGTTTAAATTAGCAGCAAATGATAACAGAACCCGAATAGTGTTCATCTTGGCAACAGGAGCAAATGTTTCATCATAGTCAATACCATACGTCTGAGTAAACCCCTTTGCTACAAGGCGTGCTTTGTACCGATTCACTGATCCATCTGC
>BDJD01005430.1:39377-60594 GCA_002564525.1 Rosa multiflora
AGATGAAAGGCCTTGGGAGAACAAATTATTGTCTCGACCTGGAGCCCGAGCACAGTGCAGATGAAATTTTGGTCCATCAACCAAATTACATCCAGAAGATGTTAAGATGCTTTAATGAGGATAAAAGCAAGCACACCCATGGTCGTCTGAAGTCTAGAGAGAACCGTATCGTCTTGCAGATGATAACGAAGTGATATTGGTGCCAGAAGTCCGATATCTAAGTGCAATAGGCGCATTATTGTACTTGGCTTAATGACCTAGACAGGACATCTCATTCGATGTGAACTTGTTAGCTAGATATAGCTCTGCGCCAACACGCTGCCACTAGAATGACATAAAAGACATTTTTCGCTACCTTAGAGGTACGGCAGATATGGGGTTATTCTATCCCTATACATCAAGGAATGGATCAAACCCCCTTGATCCTTAGAATGATGCTCGCCTTGTTGGATATGCTGATATAAACTATCTATCAGACCCGTACAAGGCATGTTCCCAGACTGGTTATGTCTTTACCATTGGGAATACTGCAATTTCTTGGAGGTCTACGAAATAGACAGTTGTTGCTACCTCTTAGAATCATGCTAAGATACTAGTTCTTCACGAAGCAGTATGTGAATGTACATGGCTAAAAGCCATTACAAAGCATGTTCGAAGCACATGTGGACTGCATTCCACCACTGATGAACCAACCATTATCTACGAGGATAATGCTGCTTACATAGAGCAGATAAAGATGAGTTTCATCAAAGGAGACAACACCAAACGTATTGTATCGAAGTTCTCCTTCAATTAGCAACAACAGGAGCATCATAAGATTGAAGTTAAGCATATTTGATTTGAAGACAATCGTGCAGACCTCTTTACCAAGTCACTACCAAAGTCTACATTGCAGAAGCATGTTCAAGGTATTGGTCTACATAAACTATCTGAATTACCTAACATGTAATTTTCAGGGGGAGTCGAAATCAGGATACCCACTTGACCATCGTGTACTCTTTTTGTCCTTCGTCCAGGGTTATTTTGTCCCACCGGGTTTTGTTACATGGCAAGGTTTTAACGAGGCACATCTTTAGCACGGTCACCCCACTTATACTATATCCTGAAGATGATTTGATTCGACATATACATGCATTTGCTCATCTTTTCCCTTCGACCACAGGTTTCTCCCACTGGGTTTACCGGGCAAGGTTTTGGTGTAGCAACCCTAATGCATCTCTCTCGTAGACATACTACCTACTTATGGTGCTGATAAGAAGACTTCACCGATCTCTGAAGCTGTGATACTGCTACTCCACACTCAAGCGCGTTGTGCTCTTTTTCTCCTTCGACCAAGGTTGTTTTTTCCCACAGGGTTTTTATTACTTGGCAAGGTTTTTGACGAGGCAACTTAGAAGCGCATAGCAGGGCAACACTATTGACATGGAATATCCAAGGGGGAGTGTTGTAAATATTAATGTGGCTATTCATGTAATAGCAATTAGTGTTGCGTGATATACGCCAATTAAGATTGATTGATGATTAATAGAACATAATTAGCGATTGATTGATTGTAATCAGACGAGTGATTGATGTAATCGTTAAATAGTTACCTTTTGTAAACCTGAGGTACTCCTATATAAACCTCATTGTGAGATGAATAGAATCACTCCATTTCTCATACTTCATTCTTGGTGTCTAAACTCTCCCTCTCTCAAATTCTTTTACTATCGTTTTACAACATTTATTATATTTTAAATTTTAAATGCTTTTAAATACGGTTAACTTAAATAAAGAATGAGGGTTGTAAATTATATAAGGATTACACTTGGCGTTGAGTTTGATCCCCTCCGATCTAACTTATTGGCACATACAATTCAGAAACTTTCAAAATGTATTCGTGGCGGATCAGCGGATCATTCGTGACTGAATAAAATAACTTAAAAAAGGAGAGATTTTAGTGAATTGAATTCTACAAATTAGCAAGTTAAACTTGCTAATCATCAACGCCTTCAATGCTCATCATTTCACTCATACATTGACAATCTGATAAAGCTCATCTGAATTGTTGGTTAACTCAAGGGTTTCAGATGTATAATTCAAATTCTAAATTAACAAATTTTTTCATTTTTTTTCTTCGCTAAGTCTACGTATATCTGCCATTACCTAAATTTTAAACCTTGATTTTCTAGAAGTCAATAAAATCCATAATCTTGTAGCTCTCATCATAAAAAGCAATACCTGAATGATGTAGGAACCAATTTACCACACGTCCATATATCCTGGTTCTGCACAACTTGAATTTTTTTATTAAAGTTGGCTGCTCAGTTTCGCCATCCCTATTGACTCGTCTTGTACCAAGTTGGATGTCCTGTCGTGTTGTATTTGCTTAATAACAGGACATTGCTGTGTACACACACAAATTGGTGCTACGGGGAAGAAGAGTTCCATATAGCTGCACGGATACTACCAAGTCTTCATTTTATATGCCTACAAAAGGACCTTGTTTGAATCTACTTTACTCGCAAGTAATACATTATTTTCCAGCTTTCCTCTGCGAGTGGTATCATGGCCGCCTTGCAGGGGATCTTGCTCATCATCCAACTCTCATTCGTAATCATCAGAGTATTGATTGTATCAACAACAACAGCAGTACCTCAAGCACTGCCTAACTGCCCTGACAAATGTGGGAATCTCACAGTTCCTTATCCATTCGGCATGGCCGAAGGTTGTTACCGAGGAAATGCCTTCTTTGTCAATTGTAGCCAGGCAACCGATCCCCCAATAGCATATTTGACCAAAAACGGCACTGTCATCATTACCAACATATCCCTTACTGAGGGTGAGTTGCAAATATCAGACTTTATAGCTCGAGATTGCTATAGCGCCTCTGCTCTGAGAACCAGAAGGAACAGCCCTGTGCTACGGCCGCCTTCTCCTTACACCATCTCTGATACCAAAAACAAATTCATTGCCGTTGGTTGTGACACCTACGCAATTTTCAAAGGATTCCGGGGCACAGAACAGTCCATAACTGGGTGCATGTCAGTATGTAACAGCCTAGAAAGCGTTGATCAGAATTCTTGCTCTGGGGTTGGGTGTTGCCAAACAAACATTCCTAGCGGACTGCATAACCGTACTGTGACACTGGATAGCTTTAGCAATCATTCAGGTATATGGGACTTCAACCCCTGCAGCTTTGCATTCATTGTTGAAGATACACAGTTCAAGTTCTCCGGGAACACGTTTTCAACAACTGAACAGCACTACACGGCTTCCAATGGTTCTTAATTGGGCAATTGGGGATGAGCCAGACCCATGTGATGTAGCTAAAAAGAGGCAGGATTTCGTATGCCAGAACTATAGCAAGTGTGTGAATCCCACAAATAGGAATGATTACATTTGCCAGTGCTTGGATGGTTATGAAGGGAACCCATACCACCCAGATGGTTGCCAAGGTGGTCTTTTCATATATACAACAAATGGGGGAATAAAGCTCAAATTGTGATTTTAGCTGAATGACCTGAATAACTAATCTGGTATATGTGTGTTTTCATTTCTTTGCAGATATTGATGAGTGCAAGGATCCAAACCTCTGCAACCACGGAGAGTGCAAAAATTTGGCAGGAAGTTACTACTGTTCATGCTCAAAAGGATACAAGATCGACAACATGAATGACAAGAGTTGCATCAAAGAGAATCCCAAAAATAAATCAAAGATGACTCTCCTGCTTATTATTTCATTGAGTAAGTATACTTGCATAGTAAAATGCATGCCCCTATCCTAGAATTCTAACATAAACTCATATTCAACAGTAACTATGCATACAAACTTAGCAACCTTAAGCTACTTTTAATCATAGCCTAGGATTTCCATAAATTTTTCCTTAAAAAGGACAGTAATATAAAACTGCTATGAGGTACACACTTGTTCCAATTTCAGTCAACTTTGATCATATATTTTTCTCTTCAATTTCAGTACCAACCATTTTTAACAAATATTTGATTGAACTTTTCAAAAGAGAACAAAAAAACAAAAAAACAAGAGAAAGGGAATCTGCTTCCCTATGAAAAACTTTTCTGCTCAAATAGCTAGAAACCAGTCTTTCGTTTGTCAAGAGCATATTCCACTAGAAAAGGCGGAATTTTAAGTTTTAACAAAAGGGGAAGGTAAAACCTACAAATCCTAAGCTCAATAGGCAAAGCCCAGCTAAACCAAACAGAAAATACTAAAACAAGAAGATAAACTATCTTTATGTCTTTTTAAAGTACACTACACAGACAAAATATTAAATCTAATTTGGCCGTGATTTCAATTACATGCAGGTGTAAGTACAGGCTTATTGGTTTTATTTATGGGGATTTCGTGGATATGTTGCGGGATAAAGAGAAGACAATACACTAAACTCAAAGAAAAGTACTTCAAAGAGAATGGTGGCTTATTGTTTCTACAACAACTTGCTAGTCATGGAGGCACTGTGGAGACAACAAAAATCTTTTCCACAGAAGAACTTGAGAAGGCAACAAACAATTACCACGAGAGTAGAATCCTTGGAGAAGGAGGCTATGGAACAGTTTACAAAGGAATACTACCAGATGACAAAGTGGTGGCCATAAAGAAGTCAAAAGGTGGTGCCCCAACCCAAAGTGATCAGTTTGTTAACGAGGTGATTGTTCTTTCTCAAATAAACCACAGAAATGTGGTGAAGCTACTAGGTTGTTGTTTAGAGACAGAAGTGCCTTTACTAGTATATGAGTTCATCACCCATGGAACTCTTTATGAGCATATTTATAAAAAAAGATCATCACTGTCATTTGAATTACGAATGAAGATAGCAGTTGAAACGGCAGAAGCACTGGCATACTTACACTCCTCAACTTCAAATCCAATCATACATCGAGATGTGAAAGCAGAAAATATACTCTTAGATGATGCTTATCCAGCAAAAATATCAGACTTTGGAGCTTCAAGATTGATTCCATCAGGTCAAACTGAAATACAAACTTTAGTGCTAGGGACATTCGGTTACCTAGACCCTGAATATCTGCAATCGAACCAACTAACAGAAAAGAGTGACGTCCACAGCTTTGATGTTGTCCTAGTGGAGCTACTTGTTAAGACTTAAGAGTATAGTATAGAATCAAGGTAATAAGGATTGCAGATTGTCTACACGTGTTGAGTATCTGATGGAGAGAAAGAAAGTTAGTTGGTTAGTAACTGGTTACTATAGGTAGTGGTTAAGTGCAATTAGACGTGTTAAGCAACTAGGTCCTTTTGTAACGATCAGAGAAAAATATCAAAACAGCTCTCAGATTTTATTTCTCTCCTTTCCCCTGTTTTTCTTTCGTCTTCAACCTTTCACCATCTTCATCGAAAATCTAACATGGTATCAAAGCCAGTGGTGGCCTGACCTTCGATCCTTCATCAAGTTCTCCGCTGCAACTTCGATTCTTCAAAGATTCTCCGCTGCAACTCCAATCAAAACCCTAAGTTTCTCCTCTTCTTTCTTTGTTCTTCGTTTTCCTTGTTCAATTACTAGTAGAAAATCGATATTGTTCAAGAAATCAAGCAAAACCAACAAGAAACTACCCTTTAGAATCATCAAATTACCAGTCAAAAAGAAATCTCTCTACTTGCAGATCTACTCTGCTTTGTTCTTGGTTTGTGAAAATCTGTTCGTGAATCAAGATTTGGGGATATTCTATAGCTGTTTGTGTTGCTCGTACTGTTGAGCGTTTGGGGCTGCCTTGTGTAGCCATTTGTACTACTCAAATTCATCAAGATCCATTCTTTCAGTACAAGATTTGAAGAAAAATGGCGTTCTCCACTCAAACCTACAACACCATCTCTGTTCATTTGGACGAAACAAAGTACCCAACCTGGGTCTATCAGATGAAACATCACCTCAGAGGTCATGGTCTCTTGAAGTTTGTTGATGGTTCTCATCTTTGTTCACCCCAATTTCTTGTTGGTGATGATGGCTCTCTCACCAAAAATTCTGCTGCTCGAGAAAGATGGATGGAACAAGATAGTTTACTTATCTCCATGCTTACAACCACGCTTTCTGCAGAAGCTTTAACTCTGGTAATCGGTTGTCAAACATCTATGGAGGTATGGCTTACTCTCAAGCAAAGATATGCTATTGTTTCTAAACCGCATATTATGAAATTAAAGGTTGCATTACAAAACATTCAAAAAGGATTTGACTCAATAGACAAGTACTTGTTGCGTTTTAAATATATGAGAGACAAATTGGCTGCAGCAGGAGTTACAATGAATGATCAAGATGTTAAGTATTTGATTCTTGCTGGACTCCCTATTGAATATGGTCCTACTAGACAAATTATCAGAGGAAAACATGATATAACCATGGATGAAGTCAGGTCTTTATTGCTCTCTGTTGAATTTGAGATTGAGTTACAGAATAAGACATTGTCTTTATCCTCTTTAACTACTATGGTTGCCCAAAATAGTATGACATTACCTCACGGCTATACTTGTTCACCTACCGTGTCTAATGTTGTATATCACAGTGCTTACTCTAATGCCTTCTTGAGCAAAGGTTGTGTTCTACAAAATGGCAATGGAAGGTTTTCTCAACCCAATAATGGCTTTATTCAGCAAAATTATGGCTCTCAGCAAAACAATGGTCTTCAACCAACTGGTATTTTACTACATCAGCCTAATGGATTTTTACAGCCGAATTTGATTACTTCTCAGGCAAACAGTGGAACTATGCAGCAATTTAATTGTTAGCCAGATTGCTCTATGCCAAATGGAGTTGTATATAATGCTGCTGGGATTGGATATCATGATGCATGTGCTACTAGTGCTGTGATGAGTAATAGAAAATATATGCCTACTTCTAGCACGAAAGAAATAGAAAACAAGAAAGAGTTGCTTTCAATTGAGAAAGACAGATTGGCATCAGAAACTATAGAAGACACTGTTGTTGGAGACACATCGGATGCATTCATTCCTGGGCTTTCATCTAAGCTTGTGCTTGATAAAACTGAGCAATTGCATAAAAAACTGTCAGATATTCAGTCTGGATGTGATAGGAACTCTCAGAGCTGCAAGCAGAATATTTCAACAGATTTAAGAACTGACATAGTAAGGGAGAACTCTTTATCTGATGTGCTTGAAGCTACTGCTTCTAATGAAGTCGAGGTGCCTAAATCTTTAGATAGCACTGGACCTGGTGAGGCTAAAAATACAATTCACTCCTCAGCAGATATAGTTTTTTCTCCAGAGAATTTGGTTGCTGTGACTATTTTTGAAGTTATGAAGAAGAGTGTTAGTGAAAATAAATCAACAAGTGATAAGTTGCATATAATGTAGAAAAGTTCTATGGGGAATTCAGCTGGTCAAGTTTCATCTAAAGGTAAACGGGTGCATGGTGGTTATAAAGATGTTGAACATGGTATGAATGGAAGCTTGGTTCAAACCTTGGAACCATTCACAGATTCTCACAACAATGAGAAAAGGGTTACAGAAACTGCAGCTTCCAATATAATATGGAAAAGATGTTCCAAGGATGTAGGTCAATCCGGAGTCAAGCCTGAGTCACATAGGCAACTTGAGGAAATTGAAGTCATGGAAACCCAAAGCAGTTGGAGGTTTCCTTCCACTCCTCCAGATACTACTATGTTGAACTGTAGGCAGGCCTCTCAGCCTAAGAAGCTATGGCGATCACTTTTTCTTATTCCTCCTGGCTGAAAACACATTCTATGCTGCAACCTAGTGCTTGGGGATCCTAGCACTAGTTTGAGGGGGGATGTTAAGAGTATAGTGCAGAATCAAGGTAATTTTTAAGTAAAATAGATTCGAGAGAGAATTGATGAGAGAACTGTATATCATATTATTGAGAATACGAACCCTATATATAGGGATTACAAAGTACATATTCTAATGTTACAAGGAATACTAATCCATCTATGATTAGGAAATCTAGAACCTTCTCTCCTATTGCTACTCCTAGTTTGATAAGGCACACTAAGTCGATTTTCATTCAACACTCCCCCTTGTGCCGCTCAAACATGGTGGTGATGCTTCATCCGTTGCCTCGTTAAAAACCTTGCCAGGTAACAAAAACCCTTTGGGATAAAAATAACCCTGGCCGAAGGACAAAAAGAGCATAACACGTCCTTCACTCTTCAAGATTTAACATGTAGACATCATAACTCCCCCTGATGTCCATATCTCCCCCTGATTGCTACAATCGTGGGAGTTCGGATAATTTTCTCAATCCGATGCTCTTCACATGTTTCTCGAAGGTGGATTTAGGTAACGACTTAGTGAATAAGTCCACTACATTATCCTCTGATCGGATTTGATTCACTTCAATCTTTAGAAGTGATTGTTGTTGTTGATTACAAAAGAACTTAGGCGATATATGCTTGGTGTTGTCGCCCTTGATGAAACCTAACTTCATTTGTTTAATACAAGCTGCATTATCCTCATAAATGCATGTAGGTTCATCTGTGGTAGACTTCAAACCACAACTTCCTTAAATATGTCGAATCACAAACCTTAGCCATATACATTCACGAACGGCTTCATGTAGAGCAATAATCTCTGCATGATTCGAGGAAGTAGCAACAAGGGTCTGTTTTGTAGACCTCCAAGATATCGCAGTGCTTCCCATGGTAAAGACATAACCAGTTTGGGAGCGACCTTTGTGAGGGTCAGAGAGGTACCCTGCATCAGTAGACCTTAGCCATATACATTCACGCATGGCTTCATGTAGAGCAATAATCTCTACATGATTTGAGGAAGTAGTAATAAGGGTGTGTTTTGTAGACCTCCAAGATATCGCTGTGCTTCCCATGGTAAAGACATAACCTGTTTGGGAGCGACCTTTGTGAGGGTCAGAGAGGTACCCTGCATCAGCAAAACCCATCAAAACATCATTGTCGTTTTGATGGAGGGGGATAGGGTGAGGCCGGCCACCCTGGGCAGCGGCAGCACCGGCGGCGGCAACATGGCCGGCAGCAATCCTTTGGACAGTGGCCCTTTGCCTCTTGGGGTCCGATCCCAAATTTCCATCATATCTTTTCTCTCTGTAGGGATAGAATAGACCCATATCAATAGTACCACGTAGGTATTGAAAGATTGTCTTTACACCAATCCAATGGCGGCGTGTTGGCGTAGAGTTATTTTTAGCTAACAAGTTCACTGCGAAGGAGATGTCTGGTCTTGTGCATTGAGCTAAGTACAATAATGCGCCTATTGCACTTAGATAGGGCACTTCGGCCTCTAATGCTTCCTCGTCCTCATCATTTGGACGAAACGGGTCTTTTCCAGGCTCAAGACTACGACCAATCATGGGAGTACTCACAGGCTTTGCTTTATCTTCATGAAAGCGCCTTAGAATTTTCTGAGTAAATAATTTTTGAGTATATGATGACTGATGGATCATAATCCCATCACTACGGTGCTCAAGTTCTAGTCCGAGGCAAAATCGTGTTTTCCCAAGATCTTTCATCTCAAATTTGGATTTCAACTACTTAGTAGTTTCCTTTAACTCATCTAGAGTTCCAATTAGGTTCATGTCATTGACATAAACTGCTACGATTGCAAATCCGGAACTTGTTTTTTTAATGAACACGCATGGGCATATTTCATTGTTAATATATCTCTTTCCAATCAAGTAGTCACTTAGACGGTTATACCACATCCGTCCGGATTGTTTTAATCCATATAGTGAGGGTTTTAATCTTATTGAAAACGCGTTCCGTGGTTTAGAGCCACTTGATTTGGGTAATTGAAGTCCATCTGGAACCTTCATATATATCTCTGAATCTAGATCCCCATAGAGATATGCTGTAACCACATCCATAAGCTGCATGTCAAGTTTTTCGGAAACTACCAAACTGACAAGGTAGCGGAACGTTATAACGTCCATTACGGGAGAATATGTCTCCTCGTAGTCGATTCCAGGGCGTTGTGAGAAACCTTGCGCCACAAGGCGGGCTTTATATCTTACCACCTCATTTTTCTCATTACGCTTTCTAACAAAGACCCATTTATGGCCAACAGGCTTTACACTTGGGGGTGTCTGCGTTACAGGCCCAAATACCTGTCTCTTTGTTAGTGAATCCAATTCAACCTGGATCGCATCTTTCCATTTAGGCCAATCTGCTCTTCGTTGACATTCTTAAACAGAGCGAGGTTAGATATCATCATATTCTATAATTCATTTTGCAACATGATATGCAAATGCATCATTAATAACCATAGAATTTCTATCCATTATCTCATGTACACTAGTGTAATTCATGGAGATCTCTCTATTTTCTGAAGTTGGTTCTGACATTGGAGCGTCCCCCAATGATGTCTCTTGGACATAATCATAATCCGGAATATTCTCATGAAATGGATTATTTACATCGATGATTGATGGATTATTCTGTGCCAAACTCGCTTTCTTTCTTGGGCGAGAATCCATCAAACCTATGGGTCTCCCGCTCTTCCTGGCAGGAGCCATGGGCCTAGCCACAACGTCACCATCACTGTGAGAGGGGACGTTGGTGCCATGCTCATGTACTCTTGAGTTGGCGTCATGTCCTCTAATTTTAGGGACATCAATCCTTGCAGGCACGTTTGCAGCAGGTATGTGTGATCTCGTCACTTTTACGATATCAGAAAACGCATCAAGCATCGATTCTGCTACATTCTGAAGATCGAGAATTCTCCGCACTTCAATTTCGAACTGTGCGACTCGGGGATCAAGATGAGACAGAGTGGGGACAGACCACGACAATTCCTATTGTTCCTGTTAAACATTGATGTTCTTATCTCCCCCTAACGACGGGAAGACTGTCTCATTGAAGTGACAATCCGCAAATCTAGCGGTAAAGAGATCGCCTGTCAAGGGTTCTATGTAGTGGATAATCGTTGGAGAATCATATCCAACATAAATGCCTAATCGTCGTTGAGGACCCATTTTGGTGTGCTGTGGCGGCGCAATAGGCACATAAACTGCACACCCAAATATGCGTAAGTGTGAAACACTAGGCTCATACCCAGTCACCATTTGGGACGCAGAAAAGGGTTGAGTGGCAATGGGCCTCAGACGAATAAGCATAGCTGCATGCAATATTGCATAGCCTCAAGTAGAAATAGGGAGATTTGTGCGCATTACCAATGCCCTAGCGACCATTTGTAGTCATTTAATGGCGGCTTCTGCGAGACTACTTTGGGTGTGAACATGAGAAACTGGATGTTCAATTTCTATCCCAATAGACATGCAATAATCATCAAAAGTCTTTGATGTAAACTCCCCAGCATTGTCTAATCTTATAGATTTAATAGGATGATCAGGGTGGTGAGCCCTTAACTTAATTATTTGTGCTAGGAGTTTAGCAAATGCAGCGTTCCTTATGGACAATAGCATGACATGTGACCAGCGTGTCGATGCATCAACCAACACCATAAAATATCTAAATGGTCTGCATGGTGGTTCAATAGGTCCACAAATATCACCTTGGATTCTTTGCAAGAATCGTATATTTTCTTTAGTGTCCTTTGCATAGGATGGTCTCGATCCTAATTTTTCTAAAGAGCAGGCTTTGTAGAACGAATGATGGGTTTTAGAAATAACCAATGAGGATTTTGGTTGAGCCATGAAGTCATAATTGACTTGAGAAGTAGAAATTTGAGTCAGGGGAGCAGAGGTGGCATCAAATCCACCCTTGGGCCGCAGGGGGATGGCGGCGCCTGCTTGTGGTGGCCGGACTAGAAGGGGGAAGGCGCCGTGAGGCGCAGGTGCTCCTCCTTGATCCAAATTTCTAGTTTTACTTCCTTTCGTTCTGAAAAAGGGATGTCTGTGTGAAGTCTTTAATATACGGATCATCATGTCACGACCTGGGTGTCTCAAACGGTCGTGCCAAAGCCTATATGTGTTAGAATCCCATAAATCATCTCTCATGACATGGTTGGATTCAATGACTCGAATAGTGGTTGCATACAACCCACTAGAGCGACACATAAGTTTCTCTAAGACTCGTTTATGTCCGTAGTCATTAGAGGTGATGCAAAGGAACTCTTGTCCATTCTCACAATGTGTTTCCACATGAAAACCATTGGCTCTTATATCTTTGAAGCTCAATAGGGTTCTTCCTGCCCTAGGAGCATAAAGAGCTTCGGTGACATTCAAAGTAGTGCCATTAGGCAACATAAATTGAGCTGGTCCTCGACCATGAATCAATTGAGATGGTCCAGCCATCGTAGTCACAGAAGATCGAGTAGGCGCCATCCATAGGAATAGATGTGTAGTAGCACTATCCATGAGGCATTCTAGCTCTCTGGGAAACATACTTGAATGAATAAAGTTCGAATCAAAATCGACACTTTATTTCAATGAAAGCCAATGATTACGTCAAAGTTTCTAAATTTAATCCAAAAAAGAAAAAAAGGGTAATCAAGCTTAGACAAGTAGTAGTTACTCAATCCGTTTGGTAATTCCAATTTGGTTGTGACCAGGTAAGGTAAGGCGAGATTTTAGTGGAGCGTTGCTCACTTTTTAAAACCGTTCTCTCAAATCAAACCTTGCCTAGACATCACAAGTACTTTTGAGTACGCCTAGAGGGAAAAAGTTAATACAATAAGCCATTTTATTGATCACTGTCTTTGTTGATAGTTTTCAAATTTTTGGATTTGGATTGAAACCAATGACGTTTATATGGTCAAATTTTTATGCTTACGAACGCTCTTAGTCCGTAGCCTACGAACGCTCTTAGTTCGTAAAAATCGATGCTCACAGACTCTCTTAGTCTGAAGATCACGAACTCTCTTAGTTCGTATATAGCATGAATCCCCACGATTCCGCTTTTAGCAAATCGAACCCACATTACAGAAAGGTGGGATGTAGAAGAAAGGATTTTGTAAGTCCCCGGAAAAATAATAATAAATTTAAATTTCAAAAATGGGAACAACTTACTATTGAAAACTTACTCATGAATTTCAGAATTTGAAATTCTCAATACACGCGCGTGTTGATGCAGGCGTGTAGGATTGCCGGTGTGCTATCGATCCTGGGTCGGGATTGCATATGCTGCTTCAATCCTAAGCTAGGATTGAAGTGGATGTTCGATCCTAACCTGGGATTGTAACTTGTTTACAATCCTGGTTGTGGCTAATGGCTCGGCGGTGCTAGGCTTGTGCACTAATGGGATGGGGCCGAGAGTGTGGCCGGTAGGTTGCGTTGCTGGCCGACGGAGCTGCAAAGGTAGCTGGGATGCAGGCCGAAAGCTGCTTCAATCCGAAGCTAGGATTGCAGTAGCTATTCAATCCTAAGTTGGGATTGCAACTGGTTTGCAATCCTGGTTATGTCAGATGGCTGGAACATGGAACTGCAGGGGCAGTATGCTTGCGGCAAGGCTGCAGGGGCAGTGCGCAAGGCAGCAAGGGCTGCTGTGTGGCTTCAGGGGCAGCGATACGGCGCTGCAAGAGCACGGGCTCGCAGGCTGCAACGAAGGGGCGCAGGGGCGCATAGCGCTGGGCGCGCGAAGGCAGTCTACAGCGAAGGACTCGGCTAGCACGGGCTAGGGGCTGCGGTGGTTTTTTGGTTTTCTGTTTTGTGGTTAGGGCTTGTGCTGATAACGTGTTTAAGTAAAATAGATTCGAGAGAGAATTGATGCATATTGCTACTCCTAGTTTGATAAGGCACACTAAGTCGATTTTCCTTCAACAGGTAATAAGGATCACAGATTGTCTACACGTGTTGAGTATCTGATGGAGATAAAGAAAGTTAGTTGGTTAGTAACTGGTTACTATAAGTAGTAGTTAAGTGCAATTAGAAGTGTTAAGCAATTAGGTCCTTTTGTAACGATCAGAGAAAAATATCAAAACAGCTCTCAGATATTATTTCTTTCCTTTCCCCTATTTTTCTTTCGTCTTCAACCTTTCACCATCTTCATCGAAAATCTAACACTACTAACAAGAAAAATGGCACTTTCTAAGGACAGATGCTTAACAAGCATCTTTATTTCTTCCATGGATGAAGATTGCTTGAATCAAATTCTTGATGATGACATTGTGAACGAGGGAAACATTGAGACAGTAAAGAATGTGGCCAGTCTTGCAAAAAGATGCTTGAGGGTAAAAGGGGAGGAAAGGCCTACCATGAAAGAAGTAGCAATGGAGCTAGAGGGAATGAGGATTACAGCAAACCACCCATGGGGAACTAATGTTAGTTTCTGTCCAGAAGAAAATGAGTACTTGCTTGGGTCACTTGATTCAGATGCTTATGTTTTGGATGTTAGAGGAGGTGATGGTAGTTCTAGTGGTTTAACTACTGGTACAACCACAGGGTATGACAGCATGCAAATACAAATGTTAATGCCATATGGTGATGGACGATAGTTGATTGGCGTGTCGCTCCTTGTGTAATTGTTGTATTATTAAGGAATGGTTTTTTTGAATTTAAGCAGTCTCCATACAACAAAATCATATGTAAGCACATTGTAATGTAAAATGTAAGTTAAGTGTGACCCTGGGTGTTCATTCCCTGGTTTTGTACTTGGTACAAAAGCAAGAAGGCATATACAGCAGTACGTGTATACTACAGGAAATAAGATTTCAAACAAACACCCAACATCAAAATATTTTTTTCATCACAAGCCGGAATTCATATGACCCAGCAACGAACATAGTTTCTAGTGATAGTAAAGGACTTACAGATCGTTGCCATTTGAATTGGGACACATTTTATTGGCAGCAAAGCACATATGCAAACAATAGGCATAGCACAAGGTGTACAAGATTTTAAACAAACACCTCACATTAAAAGATTTCTTTCATCGCAAGCAGGAATTCCTATGAAACAGTAGACTTAAGTCACTCAACATAGTTTCTAGCTAGTGATAGTGAAGGACTTACAGATAGTTGCCACTCGAATTGGGACACATTTTATTCGAAGCAAAGCTCATATGTAAGTAGCACTAGCACCCACATGACTGCGATCTTTCTGAGCCTGCAAACTGCACAAGGTAATCCTTGTCAAAAAATATCATCTTTTTGACAACCAAGATGGCATTACATGCAATTTATAAATTTTAAACTTTCTGAGTTGCCCTCTTTGTATTCAATCTAATGGAGAATTCAAAGTAATGGACTTTCATGTAATCCAAATGGACATTATAGACCAACGAGAAAGCAAACAATGTACTTACATTTAATCAAAAAGCTTTGAATTAATTCTTGCCAACTGAAAAAGAAACCCAATTGCAAACTGCAATTTTAGTCAGGGTTATCCCAAAAATACGACATGTTTTTCGCGTGGTGATATTTACAGGACGACCACACGAACAACTTCCGCGAAATCGAAATTGCAGCATAATTGAGGAAAAGTAACTCTGGTTTCCATTTGCACGTGTGAAAAATGGCTGAATGGAAATGTAAATCCCGCGCTGTGGTTATTGAACCGTCGACTCCCGGGATGAATATGACAAATGGAGTTGCATGGTAATTGCACCTACTCGATGGAAATAGAAGGGACAACGACCTCGATCAATCTGCATAGACTTGAACCAGTTACAATCAATTTAAGCTATAATCACTTTAGCACACTGCACACCTGAATTTCTAAATTTTAAACCGAGCTCTGGCCCTAGCCTGCTTGATTTGGGGTCGTAGATCAGATCATGGCGGTGCAACTCTCATTGGTAGCAGCCCTACTCCTGTTATTGGTGGCTTGTACTACTACGACAAGTTGTCCAGAAAAGGTTATTAGAAATTAATCCAAGAGCATTCTACACACCATGTGGCTCTCATAATCTGAACCTTGTGCTTTCTGACATGGCTAACTCTTGTCCTAAAGCTAAAACTTTTTTTGGAATTGTACAGAAAATATATGTATTATTTTCTTCTTCAACAAAGAGGTGGAAAATTTTAGAAGATAATGTAAGTGATTTAACAATCAAAGCATTGGCTACAACACGGTGGGAAAGTCGGGTAGAAAGTGTCAAGGCTATTAGATATCAAGCTCCACAAATTAGAGCTACTTTACAACAATTAGCAAATGTAGATGACTTAGATGGTGCACTAAAATGTGAAGCTGAAATGTTAGCAGACTATGCTTTTGCAAACTTTGAATTTTTATTAGGCATGATTATTTGGTATGATATGCTATATGCTGTTGACTTGGTTAGTAAAAAGCTACAATCTAAAGACATGGATATTGGTGATGCTATTAAATTGTTAGAAGGCTTGGTTTCTTTTTTTATAAAATATAGACAATATGGATTTATATCTGCTATGATTTCAGCTAGAGAGATTGCACTTGAAATGGAAATAGAACCTATATTCCGTGAAAAACGTAGGACTTGTAGAAAAAAACAATTTGATGAGAATGCAAATGATGAACCAACATTATCTGTTGAAGATACTTTTAGGACTGAGTATTTTTTATATATAGTAGACCAAGCCATATCTTCCCTTCACAGTAGATTTGAACAATTTCAATTATATGAAAGTGTTTTTGGTTTTTTATGTGATGTGAAACAATTAAAGTCATTAGTTGATACTGATTTGAAAGTAAAGTGTCTCAAACTTGAAGAGTTTCTTACTCATGATAATGTTTCTGATATAGATGGTTCAGAGCTGCATTTAGAATTAAGATTGTTAACTGAAATGCTAAACAAAGATTTAGATCGAAAAGTAGAAACACCAATTGAAGTTCTGCACTTTGTTCAAAGATGTGATTGTTTCTCAAATACCATGATTGCTTATAGAATACTATTAACTATTCCTGTTACAGTTGTTTCTGCTGAAAGAAGCTTTTCAAAATTGAAACTAATAAAATCATATTTATGATCAACCATGTCACAAGAAAGATTAAATGGACTAGCCATGTTATCTATTGAAAGAAAATTGTTCAAAAAGTTTAAATACACTAACTTAATCAACATTTTTGCATCCCAAAAGGCAAGAAGAGTGATCTTCAAATGAAAATTTCTCTTCTTGTCTTTGTGACATTGTTACCTTTTAGGTTTTTTTTTTTTTTTCAATGAAAGCCTCTCTCTTACTTTTGCCTTAGGCCTCACTTTGTCACGGGACGGCCCTGACGACAATAGCAGTTGCTGCTCAAGCCCTGCCTGGCTGCTCAGACAAGTGCGGCAATCTCACAATTCCATATCCATTTGGCATGAAGAAGGGTTGTTACCTGCGAGCTAGAAGAATTCTTTATCAATTGTAGCACTACCCCCCAACCACCAACAGCATATTTGATGACAGGGAATCTCATTGTCACTAACATATCCCTAGACGACGGGGAGTTGCAAATATTGAACGGTGTAGGGCAAGATTGTTACGATGAAGGGGGCAATAAAACTTACAGTCTAACAAGACAAGACCTCTGGTTGGTACCTCCGTACACCATATCCGATACCAAAAACAAGTTCTACGCAGTTGGCTGTGACAATTTCACGACTTTACAAGGCTTCCAAGGGGAAGAAGAGTTCACTACCGGGTGTATGTCCCTATGCAACAGGCTTGGCAATGTCGATAATTCTTGCTCCGGAGTTGGGTGTTGCCAGATTAAAATCCCCAGAGGGCTGCACAATCTGACGCTGGCAGTGGATAGCTTCAATAATCATTCCGGTATATGGAACTTTAACCCCTGCGGCTACGCCTTCATTGCAGAGCAAGGCCATTTCAATTTCTCCCGTGCGAGTTTTGATGAATTGAACAGCACTGAACAGATTCCACTGGTTGCTAATTGGGCAATTGGGAAAGACAAAGACCCCTGTGATGAAGCTCAAAAGAGGAAGGATTTCGCTTGCAAGACTAAAAGCAGGTGCTTCAACAGGCCTGACAATGGGTCTATAGGTTACTTGTGCCAATGCTTGCCTGGTTACGAAGGAAACCCCTACCATCCAGATGGTTGCCAAGGTGTGATGATGATCAATGATTTCATTTACATATATAGTTGATAGATCAGTTTGTTAGCATTGCAGTTTCACCAAATTAATTGATTCGTTACACATGTCTTTGCCTTTCCTAACTTACATATATATAGTTTGTTGCATTTGGAAACTAAAGCTGAAAATCGGGAATTTACATTATAGATATGTGATATAAATATCATATGATATTCTTTTCAGATATTGATGAGTGCACGGCTTTAAACCCCTGCAATGGACTGAATGAAGTATGTGTAAATTCACGAGGGAATTACTCTTGTTTATGTCGCAATGGCTACAAAAACCAATGAATTAAAAGGCGCGCGTCAGGCGCGCTTTAAGGCCTAAAAGGCGTGAAGCGTGCTGGAAAAAGCCTCTGTTTTGCAGCTGAGGCGCAGAGGCGGCCAAGGCGCTGAGGAAGGCGCAGAAGGCGGCGAAGACACGCCTTAAGGCGTCGGGAGCGAACGCCTGAGCAATTTTTTTTTTTTTTTTACACACCAAAACGACGTCGTTTTTGGTGTTTGTTGAGAGTTGATTCATTTAGGTCGAGTTTTGTACCGAGCCAATCCCCAAATCACTCAAACAGCCTTCTCAGTCCTCCCCGACTCTTCACTCTCAATTCAATCCCAATCCCAATCTCAATCACTTACTTGAAAAATTGATAAAATCATGAAGAGCCCATAACTTTTCTCAAGAATTTGGTTCTAAAAGAGGCTATTTGCAGAAATTGGAGCAAGATTTGAAGAGAGTTGGAGAGTTGTAGTTCGATTTGAAGAAAAGGAGTTCAAGGTATGATCATGGTTCAATCAACTTTCCTTGTTTCTTTGGATTGTTTCGTTTTTCTTTGTTATGTGCAATTGGAATTGGAATTTGGACATCTATCATCTATGTATTCTTAATTTCTTACTGAATAATTGAATATGGTCAGTTGGTCACTGTTTCGTGTTGATTTGTAGATGATTGTGGGTAAATGACTAACAATGGTTGCATTCTGTTTTTGACCTGAAGATATAGTTTGCTACTCCTACAACCCTCTTCATTAGTTTGTGTCGTGTATGGATTATGGAAATTTATTTGTTTCTTTTTGTTGATTATCTTCAAATTTGGGAATAATATTAAAGTTTAGATGGGTTCATTTCACTTCTTTTAGTTGATTAAGTTCAAATCTGGGAATAATATCAGTTACACTTTTTTCATTCAAATCACTTGAAATTGGTAACTGCTTATTGACAGCTTGTTGAATCTGCAGAAATTGCAGGTTGGTTTGTAGAACAATCTGTATTGGTTTACATTTTAGCAAGAAAGTATGTTCTTTGCTAGTAGCTCATATGCATTTTATTTCTCTATCTCATATTCATTTGCTCGTTCGGTCTCGCTAAGATGGCATGGGTATTGATTATTGAATCTGCAGAAATTGCTACGGGAAGGTTTAGCTGATTTGAGTGACAGTCCTAGCTTTAGGAAAGTTTCTGTAATGTAAACGTACATGTAATTGTTCTGTTTGTTGGGCCTATGGTCCCTCCTTAATTATGTATAGCTTATGGTATAGCTTCTGTTTTGTTTTGTTTATGATTGCATTGTCCTGCTTCCACTTTAAATTGATAATTTAATATAAGTTTTGAAATTGTGTAGGCACAATGAGTTCTAGTACTAGTGGGACAACAAAGAAAGATCATGCTTGGCGATGGACTAAATCTTTGGAGTTTATTTTAGGTTTGGTGATTTTGTTGAATCATATGGTTTTAGTACTTGTTTATTATGAATGGATGACAATTTATAATGTATTTTTTGTTGCAATACATGTTCTATATATGAAACTAGTTCTATACATAAATACAGGTAATTTATACGTAAGGCTTACGCCTTACGCCTCAAGGCGAACGCCTTGCTGAGGCTCATCCGGCTATGCCTCGGCTACGCCTCAGCCTTTTAAAACATTGCTTCAAACTACAACTGGCCTTATGTGTATAAAAAAACTTTGGTGGCTTTATAACTAATTTAAGTTTCAAACTGACACTTGTGTGTAATTTTCTATTTTCTAATCCGTAGCATCATATCATCACGACATCACCTAACAATCTGTAATCATAACCCACGCACTGTAAGTCTTCTTCTTCTTGTTCAATCCCAAAACCCTTTTCAATTTGTTTAAGACTTTCTTGCTGATCCAATTGTTAGGTTTCTTTGGCTACTTCAGCCTTCGGGGGCGTCAAGTAATCAACAACATTCTACAAATTAAGAAGCTCCATTTGTTTTAAAAGCCGCAACGAGTTGCGGGTACGCCTCTACTGATGCCTTGAATTTCCTCGAAACTCCGCAAGTCAAAACCGGAAACGACGAGTTAGTATAGTATCGAACTAAAATGCGCCCATTAGCGTAAGCTCTACAAGCTCCTAGCATCACCCTTGCTCTTTGACGAAAGTGATTGGGGATGAAAGCCTCTCAAAATTCTTGGGCGGTAGTGTTCGGAGAGAAAATAGCATCATTTTGCAAGATAACACAAAAACTTTTTCGTTGTAAGCTTGAGAGTCCTTCTCCCATGCAGGAGGCAGTTTTGACTGGCTGATGAAACTAGGGCTTCTCCTAAGAAGAAGACCTTGAATGGACGCTAAAAGTTGGAGAATCGTCCATTGATATGGAACCCTTCCTGCTACCTAACAACGTATTCAGCAGAGTAGAACAAATGAGTCCGCTCGGTGTCATGCATGGTTGGATACGTAGCCTGTATGACCGAAAATGGACCTTCGGCGGTCGGGTCGGGTAATCGTGAGGGAACTTGATGTCAAAGAAATTAACAGAGTCCGTCGTCGTAGGGTGTGCCGGCTGCTCCGACTATGATGGCCTTCATGAGGTCGATGCCAGTCTCATATGCGCGAACGTAAATGTTGTCAGGGAGTCCGTCGTTAAGAATTCTCCACTCCCTCATGATATGTTTGTATACCTTACTGTTGCCATCCATGAACCAATCCCCGCGATCGTTTTCATTCTTTTTCACATCACTGTAGTGGTGATCTGAGTAGTCAGAAACGACATCGAATTGCAAGAAATCTTGGATCTCTTGTTTGTCCCAGTTTTTGGACACCTGGTTAGTATTGGAGTTTGTAGAGAGGGCCATCTCTAGCTCTCTTCAAAGATCAGGTGATCGGACTGTTAAGTGTATGGGATTAGACACTAAGCATAATCCTAATTTAGGATTGAAAACTGATATCAGCATACCAGCAATCCTAGCAAACATACAAGCAATGCAGCTTGAATTATGATAGAAGAATTATGGGCTTAATTTTTGGTTACACAAATTTGAATCTGCCATTATAATTCTTTATGCTAGAAG
>BDJD01005430.1:73098-97776 GCA_002564525.1 Rosa multiflora
AAAAAAAAAAAAAAAAAAAAAAACTCTAATCCAAATCGATCCCCAAACTATTACACCAAACCCATTATTGCATTAACCCCCAAAATCAGAAATTCAACATCTTTATACTCCAATTTCAATTATGCTTCAATACCCAATTCTATCAATCTCAGCCTTCTTTTCCCCTTGTTAGTTCCAATTTTGGAAATCCTCCTTTGGCTCAACATAAATAGGGAATTTCCCATTGTTCATCCTTCATTCTTTCTGGTTTGCCATTGTTGATTTGATGGGTTGACCGCCAACGACTCCCGTTTCCTAAGAGCTTCGACAAAACTCAAACCTTCTTTACACTCATTGCAAATGGGTCTTATTTTTGACCCGGGTCATATCCGTTTAAAACCCACCCATATGACCTTAAAATGGACCAATTTTTTTTCAGTTTTAATCATAGCCATTGAGGCTCATTTAAGAAGATCCTACAGCCATTATTGATCATCCGCATTTTTTCAAAAGAACAGACGTCCTTAGTGTAGCATCCTTAGGGTTTAGGGTCACTTTTCGGCCGCATATCCATATCTCGACCATTCAGTTTTTAGGTACTAATATATAGATTATCTCTGTAAAATTTCAGCCAAATTGATGATTTTTAAGGTATCTAATTCGCTTAAACCAATGGACGAACTGAATCTGTCAAACCTGAACCGTACTAGCTATATGGCAGTTATCAATGCCTTAACGACCATCAATTTGGCTGAAATTTTGCAGAGGTGATCAATACATTAGTACCTAAAAACTGAACGGTTAAGATGTAGATATGCGACCGAAAAGTGATCTTAAACCCTAACCTCGCTTTGAAATTTCAAAGCGTGGTCTTGCTCTGGATAGGATATATATATATATATATATATCTGCTAAGGATGTCCTTACCTTAGCTAAGGAACAGATTTCCATATTTTGACCACTTTTTGATCACATATTCACATCTAACCGTTCAGTTTTTAGGTCCTAATGTATAGATCACTTCTACAAATTTTCAGCCAAATTGATGATCGTTAAGGCATCCAAGACTGCAATTTACAATTATGAACATGAACGGTTCAGATTGGACAGATTCGGTTCGTTCATTGATTTAATCGAGTACGATTCCTTAACGATCATCAATTTGGCTGAAAATTTGCATAAGTGATCTATACATTAGGACCTAAAAACTGAACAGTTAAGTTGTGAATATGTGATCGAAAAGTGATTAAAATATGGAAATCCGTTCCTTAGCTAAGGTAAGGACATCCTTAGTATAGAAAGGCTGATATATATATATAGGTTGACGTTTTCCCTTGTGTTCATTAAAAGAGAGAGAATAGATCAGAGGCTCCGGCTCAGTTTGAGAAAAGAGAAGCTTTGATTGAGCACTGGTTCCACTTGGTTTAGTTAATTATACACGTACACACACATACACATATGTATATATAGTTGTAAGAGCAAGCAATATATAGCTTCTTGATCAAGTTAATTAACCTTTCTTAATTTCATTGAGATATTCAGGTATTGGCAGCAGTCTTGGACTAATACTTCTAGCCATTGCTGCATGGTGGTTGGTCCAAGTCATAAAGAAAAGGAAAACCAAAAAACGAAAGGAGGAGTTTTTTAAACAAAATGGTGGTTTATTATTGCAGCAACAATTATCTTCTGGTGATCAAGCTAGCTAATTTTGAAAAAATTAGGTTGTTCAATTCAAGGGAGCTGGAGAAAGCCACAAACCAGTTTAGCATAAATAGAATTCTTGGCCAGGGAGGCCAAGGTACTGTTTACAAAGGAATGTTGATGGATGGACAAATTGTTGCTGTCAAAAAGTCTAATCTAGTTAAAGGAGGCGAAGTTCAACAATTCATTAATGAAATTGTGATTCTTTCACAAATTCACCACAGAAATGTGGTTAAACTATTGGGTTGTTGTTTGGAGACCGAAATTCCCCTCTTGGTCTATGAATTTCTACCGAATGGAACACTTTCTCAGTACATTCATGACCAGGATGAGGAGTTTCCTCTTACATGGGGAACGCGATTGCGAGTGTCTACCGAAGTTGCTGGAGCTCTTTCATATTTACACTCGGCAGCTTCTATTCCTATTTACCACCGGGACATCAAGTCCACGAACATACTCTTGGATGCCAAGTATAGAACAAAAATTGCAGATTTTGGGACTTCAAGATCCATTTCCATTGACCAGACACACCTCACCACACAAGTACATGGAACATTTGGTTATTTGGACCCAGAGTACTTTCAATCAAGCCAATTTACAGAAAAGAGTGATGTTTATAGCTTCGGTGTGGTCCTTGCTGAGCTATTGATTGGACAAAAACCAGTTTCCATGATGAGGTTGCAAGAAAGTAGAAGCCTGATGAGGTTGCAAGAAAGTCCTAGTAACTCATTTCCTTCTTTCCATGGAGCAGGATCGTTTGTTTTATATTCTTAACGCTCAAGTTATGAAAGATGGTAGTGTTTGAGCCCAAAAGTATTTTTGGCAAGATCCCTTAGAGGGTTTAGCATAGCGGGCCGATACCTACGGCCCAAAAATAAGCCTACTTGGGTTTGGGTTACAGCTTCACCCATTCCAAGATCCATAAGGAAAATGAGCCCTTATTGGAATCAAGTAGCAGAGATTGAATAGGAAACTTCAATCAATAATCTTTCTATGGCAAAGAACAGTCGAAACCCTAGGTCTAAATACCAGGTTTCAAGGACGAATTATGGAGAACTCTTCAATCAACTAATCATACAGATTATCAAAGCCTCTCCGGAGCAAACCTACCTGCAATCTAGTTGCAACCCAGCGAAGCAAGGGTAACGCCCTCGCAACCTAGTGAAGCTAAAGCCACGCTTTAGCAAATCCTGTGCTTTCTCCTAACTTTCCAGTGATTGCTCTGCTCAACCTACAACGTTGAGTATCGATTCGGTGGCGCGAAGAGATCACAACCAAAGCCCTTATCCTTAAGGCAAGAAGTCCTTTTTCCAAAAGGTACAGAAAAGAGCCTTGTGACGAGGTTGGTGCTCTCCTCGTCCACAACGCTTGAGAAGAAGTCAGATCACGGGACTCCTCGATGACTACACCCCACGGTGCTGGCACGCCCGAGCAATCATAGCAGCAAAAGAGACTGTTTGCTACTCAATCCCTTGGTGCATAGAGTGTGGCACACATAGTCTTACTGTGTTCGCTTCCTTCCTTCCCATTAGGCCTACTCAGCAGCCCCAATTTCCATGTATTTGCTTCATCTAGTAAGACTAGGGGGGCAACACTCTATGCACCAAGGGCTCGTATCAGCGGCCCTGTATGTTCCTTTTGTTCGTTGTAATGGTGGTATTTTTTTACAAATTTTCTTTTTCTTTTGACAATAAGTGTTAAAATTATGTAGCAAGGCCTATACCAGAGGCCATAGTATATAAGCAAATATTGAAAATAGGGAAAGAAATATGTCTGTATTCATAAAGTGGCTTTGCTGCCAAAAGCAATACAAGTACATTCGCGAGAGTTACATTACAAAGCCAAAAGTGGCTGAAAACAATAAACATTTTAGATCTTTTAAGAGCTTTTGGATTTCCTGAGTCTTCTTCGAAGAGGGAGCAGTGAAACTTTGTTTATCTCCTTCTCTTCCTCTCTTCACCCTCTTTGAATCTGGACTGCAGCTGCTATCATTTGTACTGGAAGAAGAGGGAAGGAAATAATCCATCGCAACCCTCCCAGTAGGTTATCCTTCGGGATGGAGATTGACAGCAGAGCGGAGCGCAGCCCAGTTGCCTTAACTCCCTCAGGGGGAAAAACAGAAGTCAATTCTTCAAACCCCTGAGGTAGGGCGCCAAAGAAGAGCGTTGGGCTTGGGTGGCCTCCCATCGTTCTTCGTTTTGCTCCACGCAAGGAAACCTAAGGAGAAGAACTCCCCAGAATGTAGTATCCCGCGCAAGGAGCCCCTCATGTTCTTCAGCCTATCCAAAGTTTAGGATGTTCCATCTAGGCTTTCAGAAACCAAAGACATGAGGTTTCCTGAGATTAGGCCATAAGGCCTACCCAGGAAGTTAGATTAAGCCATAAAGCCTAAGATATAGAGGCTAAAGGCGAGGTTGTGAGGAGAGGATTTCAGAAATAGGAGGAAGAGAAGTAAGGAATGCAAGGCTATTTCTGGGTAGATCATGATTGCGTGTATTTGCACTCTCACAAGGATAGGTATTTATAGGGGCCAACCTCAGTGGCCTCAACCCTTTGATATGGGCAGTTGAAGTAGATTCAAAGACCATCAATGGGATTATTAAGGGAATTCAATGCTGTGATCTCGGAAATGAACAAAATTGAAGACGCGTGGGTAACAGAGCGGTCTCCAAGGAGGTAACTGCTCCATTTCGAGGTTATCTTTTGAAACTGTTTTGTGCAGTTAAAGAAAAATTGAATGCTTTATTGCTGATGAAAATAAAGACGAAATTTGGGCCAACGAAGCTAAATAATTAACCTAATAATATTAATATTAATATTGTTCATACAAAATAATAGGCCTAATACTAGAGGCCTAAAGTCCCGGCCTGCATAAGTTAGACGGAGGAAATGTTCATCTAGACAAAAGCTAGCATCAACGGCAGCTTGGGTGGCCTGTTGGGCTGCCACGCGAGCTTGGGCCAGGTTTTGAGACAGCACCTCGAAAGCGGCTAGGGGCTGCTCCAGTTGAGGTTCCTCATGGGCAAGCCTAGCCGTCACAGTAGTTAGTTGGGCCTGAAGATCCTGAATCTAGGACCAGATATGGTTTCTCGCAAGCGTCAGATCCCTGATGAGATTGGCCAGTTCACCCAAGGAATAGAGCGAAGCGTCCGTCTGTTGAGCAAGGGTCTGATAGTGTGTCTGCGTATGCCTGGCCTGTGCAGTCGCGGCCGCTTTTTTGTTAAGCCACATAGGGAGGTCTTGCAGCAGTTGGTCGATATCTTGAAACTGGGCTTCAGTGATGGCGCCCTCGCGAAGAAGTACCCTCAGGTACTCCAAAGCTTTCGCAGGCGCGCCGAGCGTCAGAATATCAGGTCCCAAGAGAAGACGAAGACCCTCTCTGGCATCGTCTACGACTCCTGGTGGAGTCACTTCAAGCACACGAGCTAGCCGTTCTAGTCTGGACGAAGGAGCTTGTTGGGCGATAGGAGCCTCAAGAGGCTCCGCGACGGGGACTGCCTCTGGCACTATCTCAGGGGGTTCTCCTACTTCCCCTGCTTCAAGTACTTGGGGATATGGGGGGCAGGTTCCTGGCCAACCACATCTTCGAGAACTGGTTCAGCAGGGTTCTCGACCGTTATCTCTCAGGCGGCGACACCCACTTCCTCGTTTGGAATGGCAATTTGATCCCAGAAGGAGGCGTTGTCAGAAAGAACCAAGATGGGGGTTAAGAGTAAAAGACATTTATAAGGAATGATACCTCTTCAGCAGGTGGTTCGCGGAGAGTTAGTGTTGCCGTTTGCTCCGGGGTAACCTCGACAGTGTCCGGAACTGAATCAGGTGCTAGTTGTTCCAAAATAGGTGTTGTTGCGGTTGGTTGCTCGCGAGGGGAGTCCGGAAGTGGCAATCTTTCTTCAGCCTCTGGTGAGCTATCATCCAGAATCTGCACTGGCACTAGGGCCAGTTGCAAGTTATTTACGGCGTTGATTGGAGGTGGAAGGTTGGTTGAGTCAGGCCGCGCTTGGGTTTGAGAAGTGGGTGCTTCTTCGCCAGCAGCAGATGATCCTTCACTAGTTTGCCTTGAGGACTTGCGACGGACCTGCAAGTGAGGAGCATTATAGGTTCAGACATAGTGATGGCATGAAAATTTCAGTGCTCGCGTTAAAGTATGTAGTACTAGTCGAGAAGCGAGTGGTTCATCTTCTACCCACGGATCAGTCTGGGGATCAGCGCGACTGCTTTTGAGGGCCAAAGCAGCCGCAATCTGTCAGGATTGATGTAGAATCAAGTTAGATTTTGAAGGAAGGTGTCGATGTATTAGATTTTAAGAGAGATTCCTTACAGTTTGCGGGTCATCATCATCAGAAGAAGAGTCTTCAGCTCCAGGCTCTGTCGCTATATCTTTTTGTTTCGCGGCCTGACCAGTGGCCGAGGGAGCATTAACGCTAGAAGGCGGTACGCTTCCCTGCTGCAATGAAGGTTGGGGGTAAGGAGATGAGGGAGTGAAACAGATGAAGAAAATGAAGAACATTCTAAGGCAATTACCTCTTTAGAAGGCTCGCGGATAACGATGTCGACTTAAGAAGGGCCCAGGGATCGCGCGGGTCGTGGAGCAGGCTCGGGTAGCGGAGATAGTGCTTCATCTTCAGGGAAGCGAGCAAGCAATTTTGTATCAGCCTCGTAGGGGTACCTCAAATCCTGAAAGAGGGTCGCGAAGAGTTCGTCATCCCTTTGTCTCCAGCTGTTGACAGAGACTTCTTTCCACCATTGATCGTAATCTTCAGCGATCCCATTGACGAGAGTGATTTCGTTGGCCCAGTTAGGGAGATCGACCAATGCAAGCATGCTTTGGGCCGACGGAGGCCCAGTTGTGGGACCAATTCTACGCCAGGAGGTGTTGTAGTTCCAAGCGTCAAAGAGGGGGAATGGCACTAATTGGATTAGCCCGAGTTGGCGAGCAAAGTGGGTGGGGGCATAAAGCTCGTAACTGAGTTCATCAGCGGCGAGCCTAATGTTTGAGTAGGAGATCGCGCGATCACTATACTCAGGATCCCCAGGAAGAAACCCATGTTCAAGTAGAGGTGGGAATCTCCTATTGAGCACTAAGTCGTAGTAGGGCATCTCATGCAGGAGGTATAAAAATGTGAAACACTCGGAATGGGGTGGGGATGTGTCCCTTGCCTCGTGGCAAAGCCATTGACCAAGAAGGGCGTCAGCCGGTGGTAGATGAGGAATGTCATCGCGGCGGAAAAATGGAAAGTAAATTTGAATCCAGAAGTCAAGGATCCAGAAGGGGCCAAAAATGCTAGTCTCGAAAGGATGCATGGTGGCCTGGTATAGAGTGAGGTAGAGGGAGCCCAGCACCAGTTGTCCTAGCCCAAGGCGATACCATGAGAGCTCTGCCGGGTTGATGGTGGTGGGCCAGTGCCCTATTTTTGCTCTATGCGGATGCGCGCCCCAGCTAGTGAAGTCTCTAGGCATTCTCCTAAGGATCGGAATGGGTCGTCTGATGGGCAGGCCGTAGAGGGCGAGAGTGTCGTCTGGGATGGAATCTCGCGGTGAAGGACCCAGTTCGGCATGTTTGTTTGGGAGTCTGAGGTGCAGAGGTCTCTGGACATTGGTATGGATGAAACAGCGGACACCTACGCTGGTTCCCCAAGTATGGGCGGCCTTTTCGTTAAGTTCCTCTTCTTGATCGATGATCATCTTCTTTGGGGGAGCCATTTCTGGGTTTCAGTAAAGATGGATACGGAACAAGAAATTTTCTAGGTTACTGGAAGGGTTTCTGATGTGACAAGTCTGAGGTGGCTGCGGGTTTAAATAAAAGATTTTGTGAGGGAAACGATGCGGCGAAAAGACCTTTTGCAGAGCGAATGGACCCGATCTTCATTTATGGCCTCGTTTCGATCATTAGGAGTGTCGTTTAAATCCCCTTCAATCAGTTACATTTTCTCAGGCCTAATTTCGGGGCCTGGGAGGCAATGTTTGAGCCCAAAAGTATTTTTGGCAAGATCCCTTAGAGGGTTTAGCGTAGCGGGCCGATACCTACGGCCCAAAAATAAGTTTACTTGGGTTTGGGTTACAGCTTCACCCATTAATCCAAGATCCATAAAGAAAACAAGTCCTTATTGGAATCAAGTAGCAGAGATTGAATAGGAAACTTCAATCAATAATCCTTCTATGGAAAGGAATAGTCGAAACCGTAGGTATAAATACCAGGTTTCAAGGACGAATTATGGAGAACTCTTCAATCAACTAATCATACAGATTATCAAAGCCTCTCCGGAGCAAACCTACCCAGCCAAGCAAGGGTAACACCCTCGCAACCCAGCGAAGCTAAAGTCACGCATTAGCAAACCCTGTGCTTTCACCTAACTTCCCAGTGATTGCTCTACTCACCCTACAACGTTGAGTATCGATTCGGTGACGCGAAGAGATCACAACCAAAGCCCTTATCCGTAAGGCAAGAAGTCCTTTTCCGAAAGGCAGAGAAAAGAGCCTTGTGACAAGGTTTGTGCTCTCCTCGTCCACAACGCTTGAGAAGAAGTCAGGTCAAGGGACTCCCCGACGACTGCACCCCACGGTACTGGCACACACGCGCAATCACAACAGCAAAAGAGACTGTTTGCTACCCAGGCTGGTTTTGGAGCCAAACAGGTAGCAAAGAAGAAATTATAGCAGTTGCTAACCTTGCGCAAAGATGTTTAAATTTGAATGGAAGGAAACGTCCTACTATGAAAGAAGTAGCGGCAGAATTGGGGGGAGTTCGATTGGCAGTCAAAGATCGATGCTGATCATGTTCAACAAAATTTGGTAGAGGAAGGAGACGTCAGAACTCATGAAATTACCACCGAGGCCTACTGGGGTGTTGTTTCTACATCACCCGGTCCTTTTACAGATGGTGTTACTGCAGATTCTTCATCTGATGTACAACCACTAATGTTTTACAATACACAGTAGTAATTCGAGTGAACAAAAGCCTTACCCTATATGTGCAAGGCATTTAGCTTGTTCTGGTTGTATTAATTATGAGTGAAAAGTAATATTCAAAGTGGGGATTGGAGACAACACTCCACATTCACACACCCCCTCAGGGCTTCAGGACCTCGCAAGCGAACTATTCCATCACTCCCCCGTTTGCGACTCAAGCTAATGCACAGAACACTTTAAGTACGTTCAATAATTTTTTCACTAAACATGCAAGCCCTTGAATCTCGATCTATATATACGAAGTATTAATGCAAAAATTATATACAAATCCATATTACATATGGAGATACCAAACAATTGAAAAGAACTTACTATTATTGTAGCAAGTGTTACTTTGCTACAAGGAAACTAATTAGACTTACTATCATTGTCCTTCAAGGACTGGAGCTCCAAGGCGAACACCCTATATGAAATGTACCCTATATAAGCAGTGTTATCAACTTTGGGTGCGTTCTTTTCTTACCAGTGCCACCAAACTCGATTTTTTTCAGAAAACCTTTCAAATTTTATGAATGGCTTCAAACTCAAAGCATGCAACAGCAAGTGTTTGAAGATAGGATCTGTGAATTGCCGCAGGAAGTTCTTTGCCACATTATTTCATTATTTCCAACAAGAGAGGCTGTGAAGACGAGTGCTTTATCAAAAAGATGGAAGAATGTTTGGGCTTCTCTTAGCAATCTAGACTTCATCGAATATGAGTTTTGCGAAGGATATACCATTCTTATTTCATCTTTTGTTGAACGAATTAGAAATTTAATTAAACAAAACTAACCTACGAGTTAATTTGGCAGTGCTACTGAATGGCCTAGCTTGCAAGGACCCCAAGACAGTTAAAGCCAACGATTTTTCATTTGGTGGGCTTCACTTAGCAGCCAATACATCAAACCCAATTGGGTCAAGTGTGACACCGGTGACTGTATCCCAACTTCCAGGACTCAATACTCTTGGCATTTCACTAGTCCGCATCGACTATGCACCATCAGGCATCGACCCTCCCCACACTCATCCTCGTGCCTCTGAAATCTTGACCATCCTCGAAGGCAGCCTTGAAGTCGGGTTCGTAACGTCCAGCCCTGAAAATCGTCACATCACCAAGGCGTTGCAGAAGGGCGATGTGTTTGTTTTCCCAATCGGACTCGTCCACTACCAGAGAAATGTAGGAACTGGCAATGCTGTTGCTATTGCCGCCTTGAGCAGCCAAAATCCTGGTGTGGTAATAATTGCAAGTGCTGTCTTTGGGTCCAGGCCTAGTATTGGTAGTGAGATTCTCGTGAAGGCTTTACAAGTTGATCAAGGGGTTGTCAATTACCTCCAGTCCAGAGAAGGGGGGGGGGGGGGGGGGGGGGTTGTTATTTTTGTATGAATATACGAGTCATGTACTCATTTTGTATGACTTTCATTTTATGTTGATCTCTAAACAAAGCCCATGAGAAATACAAAAATTATATGGACACCCAACCACATTTAACACTAAAACCTGGGGACAAGTTAAAACCTGGTCCCAACCACAACGGTGGTTAATTGGCAAATTGGGGATGAGCCGTGTGAAGAAGCTCAAAAGAGCACGGGAAATAGCACGTGCGTCAATTGGTCCAATGTCAATGAGGGTGGATATGGTGGATGGCATCTAGGCTACATTTGCCGGTGCTTGCCAGGTTATCAAGGGAATCCATACCTTGCAGATGGTTGTCAAGGTATTTGGCTTCAATATATAGATAAAACGATGTTTTATATATAATATTCTGTGTGATGTTTAAATGTATACTTTTCCTAGTTTCTGTTCAGATATCAATGAGTGTCAGAGTTCAAACCGCTGCAAGACAGAAGAACTCTGCGTAAATCTACCAGGACAGTATAAATGTGATCCCAATCAATTGAAGACATCTCTGAGGTTTTTAATTTCATTTGGTACGTATATGTTAGTATAAGTACTTGTATTGTTGGCATTCTCTATACAAAACTACTGAGTCCTAGGTTAAGAATTATACTTGAGAAGAATGGAAATGAAGTTCAAGATTGGTGAGCGAGACATGACCCTAACTGACTCGTATGACATTTCAGGTAAGGTTCATTCATTGCATTTTGCAGTATTGGGATTGATAGCTGTACTTCAATCCTTTAGTAGTCTATATTGAGTCATTGCTTGGTACGATGTCCAGTTGGCTAGTCTTTTAAAGGAAATCCATATCAAGTGTTTTTATTGTGGTTAAGTCTCTAATTTGGACGTGTGCTATCTAGAGCATAGATATATATATTTTATTTAAGATAAAATCTTTATTGTGTCTTGCTATCTTTTCAGGATATTTGATTCCTAGTTGGTATCAATTTGTTTTTAATAGACTTAATCACACCCTAATTGTTTTAGGGGGAGTTCTATTTTTGACGCATATATAGGCTCTGCATTTAGGTTCTTTGGGATTATGCTTTGCACGACAAAAAAGTTATTTGTATCAAAAGGCAAAGCCGTGTCTTGATTGTTGGTTCATTTGTTCCATGTCAAAGTGAACCTACGAGTCAAGAATGCACTCATAAATCATTCATATCATTCTACATGTTCGAATGTCCTACGAGTTCAGTTGGGAATCAATCA
Source organism: Rosa multiflora (assembly GCA_002564525.1). Lineage (NCBI taxonomy): Eukaryota > Viridiplantae > Streptophyta > Magnoliopsida > Rosales > Rosaceae > Rosa > Rosa multiflora. Next base: position 84,338 of record BDJD01005430.1, read on the forward strand.
TTTTCGAGAATTAAAGATTGAAGTATTCAAGACGAGTGAAGCACATCTAGAAGCTGTAGACAAATTGGTGTGAGGTAGTTCAGAAAATTGAGATAGCAAGCCTTTTTCAATCCCTCAGCAACGTTCAGAAAATTGAGTGCATTTAGGAGTGACTTGCCTATTCACCCCCCCCAACAAGAGGAAATGAAGAGCTGCAATGTGTTTTCCAAAAGTTTTATGGTTTTTACTTGTGAATTTTCTGTGACAATGTCAGCCTCTCTGTAGCCTCCTTGTGAGTTTCTCTCTCCTCTTTCCCTCTCTCTCTAAAACTGTTTGTTTATCCATTCTCATTAATAATGTCGTCTTTTCTATATTACATTAAGAAAACTGAGAACATGTGTAATTTAAAGATGAGTTCTAGGTGTGCACAGGCCTGTTGGAAGTCACCTCTGCGTGTGCAGGAGCTAAATATTTGATTTTGAGACTTGAGGGATACAAAGAAGAGTTCAATACAAAGGACAAGAAAATATCATCATTGCATTATTTTTGATTTTCTGGTTTCCCTGAAGATATTCTTATTACATTAATGATCTATACTGCATTTTTAAGTTTCTATTCTTAACAATATCTGTTTATATATTCTTATTAATCTCTAGGTTGCTGATGGCCCGCAAAAACGCAAGAAAGGTGTGTTTGGGACTAAAGGTGGCGATAAAGAGGTAAAATTTATCTGTTTCGAATACTTTATTTTCTGCTTGAAGGCTTGTTGGAATGGTGGAATCCTTTACTTGTTCTGTACTGTCAAACTAGATGGTGTGAAATTGGTGATTTTCCTGATCATCGAGAACTTTATGAGTTATGAATCATCAGTTAGTCATGAACTTTTCTTAAGGGTAAAGCTATATAATATATATATATATATATATATATATATATATATTCTACCATGGATAATGGGTAACTGTTCTAGAGTTTCTGTTAATTTATTGTTTTGAAATACTAGGGTGAACTGTACAACCCCCCTGAGTTTTAGTGCATTCTCACTATCTTCTAGGCTTTTTTTTTTTGCCCTTCTCATTATTGAATTTTGTTTCCTGTCGAAAGAAAAGATCAATTGGCCTCAAAATTTGAGCTTGTAGATGGTACTTGCGGTTCAAGTCATGCATGCATATCCATTTTTCTTGTTCCTTAGCTTATGGTCGTATGAATTTCTTCGTTGAGCTGAAGTCTTCCTGTTTTTAAGCTAATCTTTGTTTTATTTACTTGTTTCTTTTTATTTTTCCAACTTCAGTTTATCATCCGAAGTAACTTGCAATATGCTGCCCTAAGTGCTCTTAGAAGACTTCCATTGGATCCAGGAAACCCAGCTTTTTTGTACCGTGCTGTTCAAGGGTTTGTATTCTTCATTCTGGTAGTCAGTTTATCATTGCATAATTTTGACTATTTTGATTTCCTTGTATAAGTTCATGTGGCACATCTTTCTGGTTCTGATGCTTGTCATGTATGCATTTTCACTATGCATGATTTGATTACTTGGAGCACCTTGTTTTGATTGAATAGTTCTATTATAATATTTATTTCATGTCCTTTTTGTGCCTTGGATCTGTTTTTAGGTTCTCTATTACTCCGACATTGATTTTAACTTTTTCTAGCTACTAGCCCTGGTATCATTGGAAATTATGTCTGTGTTGTGAAACCAGTTATCTGTTTCACTTCAGGGTGTCATTTGCTGATCCTGTTGCTGTGAGGCATGCTTTGGAAATTCTGTCTGAGTTAGCCACAAAAGACCCTTATGCAGTTGTGATGGGCTTAGGTGATATTTGACTTTCAAATTTCTGTGTACTTGTTATCATGATTCAATATGAAACAGAGCTTTTGTGGTGTTTATGCTTCTAATGGTTTTGACTTTATTATTGCAGGGAAACATGCAGAGCCTGGAGGTATTTTTCGAATCTCTGTTGCTTCCATTTTTGAATGTGCCCAGTTTGTGTTTTTGGTTTTGGTTTTGCTAATTCTGTGTTGAAATGCAGGAATTTATCTTACAATAATCCTTCTGGAGTTCTCGGTTTCAAAGCTTAAGAACCTTGAGGTTTTGTAAGTACTGTTTAATCATAAATTTTCTTTTTGTAGTATGCATGCCTCATAAATTCTTTGAATATTTACAAGTGTAATTTGGTTTGATAATGCAGGAATTTGAAGAACAATCAGTTGACTGGTCCTATCGCTACAACTCTTACCCAAATTCCAAACCTTAGAACTCTGTAAGTCCCCTGCTTTTAATCACATGAATTTCATATTTATGTTAAAAACTCTCTCCGAGAACTGACTTTTGGCTGTTGGTATTCCTTTCTATTTGGGACTGATGAGTTTTATTTTTTCTGCTTTGATGCTGTTATGTTTGCAGTGATCTTTCTATGTTTATGTGCATACATAATCTCACGTGAGATTATGTATGCACATAAACATAGAAAGATCACTGCAAACATAACAGCATCAAAGCAGAAAAAATAAAACTCATCAGTCCCAAATAGAAAGGAATACCAACAGCCAAAAGTCAGTTCTCGGAGAGAGTTTTTAACATAAATATGAAATTCATGTGATTAAAAGCAGGGGACTTACAGAGTTCTAAGGTTTGGAATTTGGGTAAGAGTTGTAGCGATAGGACCAGTCAACTGATTGTTCTTCAAATTCCTGCATTATCAAACCAAATTACACTTGTAAATAGTCAAAGAATTTATGAGGCATGCATACTACAGAATGAAAATTTATGATTAAACAGTACTTACAAAACCTCAAGGTTCTTAAGCTTTGAAACCGAGAACTCCAGAAGGATTATTGTAAGATAAATTCCTGCATTTCAACACAGAATTAGCAAAACCAAAACCAAAAACACAAACTGGGCACATTCAAAAATGGAAGCAACAGAGATTCGAAAAATACCTCCAGGCTCTGCATGTTTCCCTGCAATAATAAAGTCAAAACCATTAGAAGCATAAACACCACAAAAGCTCTGTTTCATATTGAATCATGATAACAAGTACACAGAAATTTGAAAGTCAAATATCACCTAAGCCCATCACAACTGCATAAGGGTCTTTTGTGGCTAACTCAGACAGAATTTCCAAAGCATGCCTCACAGCAACAGGATCAGCAAATGACACCCTGAAGTGAAACAGATAACTGGTTTCACAACACAGACATAATTTCCAATGATACCAGGGCTAGTAGCTAGAAAAAGTTAAAATCAATGTCGGAGTAATAGAGAACCTAAAAACAGATCCAAGGCACAAAAAGGACATGAAATAAATATTATAATAGAACTATTCAATCAAAACAAGGTGCTCCAAGTAATCAAATCATGCATAGTGAAAATGCATACATGACAAGCATCAGAACCAGAAAGATGTGCCACATGAACTTATACAAGGAAATCAAAATAGTCAAAATTATGCAATGATAAACTGACTACCAGAATGAAGAATACAAACCCTTGAACAGCACGGTACAAAAAAGCTGGGTTTCCTGGATCCAATGGAAGTCTTCTAAGAGCACTTAGGGCAGCATATTGCAAGTTACTTCGGATGATAAACTGAAGTTGGAAAAATAAAAAGAAACAAGTAAATAAAACAAAGATTAGCTTAAAAACAGGAAGACTTCAGCTCAACGAAGAAATTCATACGACCATAAGCTAAGGAACAAGAAAAATGGATATGCATGCATGACTTGAACCGCAAGTACCATCTACAAGCTCAAATTTTGAGGCCAATTGATCTTTTCTTTCGACAGGAAACAAAATTCAATAATGAGAAGGGCAAAAAAAAAAAGCCTAGAAGATAGTGAGAATGCACTAAAACTCAGGGGGGTTGTACAGTTCACCCTAGTATTTCAAAACAATAAATTACCAGAAACTCTAGAACAGTTACCCATTATCCATGGTAGAATATATATATATATATATATATATATATATATATTATATAGCTTTACCCTTAAGAAAAGTTCATGACTAACTGATGATTCATAACTCATAAAGTTCTCGATGATCAGGAAAATCACCAATTTCACACCATCTAGTTTGACAGTACAGAACAAGTAAAGGATTCCACCATTCCAACAAGCCTTCAAGCAGAAAATAAAGTATTCGAAACAGATAAATTTTACCTCTTTATCGCCACCTTTAGTCCCAAACACACCTTTCTTGCGTTTTTGCGGGCCATCAGCAACCTAGAGATTAATAAGAATATATAAACAGATATTGTTAAGAATAGAAACTTAAAAATGCAGTATAGATCATTAATGTAATAAGAATATCTTCAGGGAAACCAGAAAATCAAAAATAATGCAATGATGATATTTTCTTGTCCTTTGTATTGAACTCTTCTTTGTATCCCTCAAGTCTCAAAATCAAATATTTAGCTCCTGCACACGCAGAGGTGACTTCCAACAGGCCTGTGCACACCTAGAACTCATCTTTAAATTACACATGTTCTCAGTTTTCTTAATGTAATATAGAAAAGACGACATTATTAATGAGAATGGATAAACAAACAGTTTTAGAGAGAGAGGGAAAGAGGAGAGAGAAACTCACAAGGAGGCTACAGAGAGGCTGACATTGTCACAGAAAATTCACAAGTAAAAACCATAAAACTTTTGGAAAACACATTGCAGCTCTTCATTTCCTCTTGTTTCCAGAAAGTTGGGCTAAAAATACTACACTGGGTACATTCAAAAACGGAAACCCAAAAGTCCAAAAACAAATTACACCTCTCCATTTCTGCTTTGTTTCTAAAAATCCTAAACGTTTTGGTCCAAAAACACAAACTGGGCACATTCAAAAATGGAAGCCCAAAACCAAAAACAAAAACAAAAGAAGCATAGTATCACCCACCTTCACTGTTCAGTGACGAAGCAAGAGGAAAAAGCAGAAACAGAGACAACCCAAACCACAGAACAACATCCTTGTTCTTCCTCCATTTCAAAGCCCCCCTCTCCTCCATCAACGGAGCCAAACAAATCATAGATCTGAAAAGAAACCAACTTTAAGCTCAAAGACCCGAGTTGGAATCATGGGTCCAATCCAAATCTCACAAAAATTACAATCTTGATGAATTTCAACACTCACCTTGATCATATCGATGGGTTGGATGATGCAGGTAGCGAGCATACCGGAGGCTCTGGTAGAGTTCCCAATCGCTAGTGCGACGCATAACTCTCTGTTCGCATGGTAGATGGGTGGGTGGTGCTGCGAGCCACGCGCAACATCGGTGCGATGAAGGCGCTGGAGCTTCTCAATGGCATCGTGAAGGGGGTTGGAGGCGTTTAGGAATGGCATCGTGAAGGGGGTTGGAGGCGTTTAGGAATGGCATCGTGAAGGGGGTTGGAGGCGTTTAGGAATGGCATCGTGAAGGGGGTTGGAGGCGTTTAGGAATGGCATCGTGAAGGGGGTTGGAGGCGTTTAGGAATGGCATCGTGAAGGGGGTTGGAGGCGTTTAGGAATGGCATCGTGAAGGGGGTTGGAGGCGTTTAGGAATGGCATCGTGAAGGGGGTTGGAGGCGTTTAGGAATGGCATCGTGAAGGGGGTTGGAGGCGTTTAGGAATGGCATCGTGAAGGGGGTTGGAGGCGTTTAGGAATGGCATCGTGAAGGGGGTGTATATCTATTGTTTAACTTGAGAGAGGAACTCATAATAGTTTCTATTACTTTTGATGTTGTTATTTCAATAAAGATGGGAAGGAAATACATCTTCACGCCCCCTTTTCGATAGATTACGCTACATATATGAGTATCACAAATACAGAAATCAAAATCACCATATGGATAATGTGTGCAAAATTTACAAATAGTCTTCGAGTGAAAGTAGAGTCCGGTTTACAGAGTGTGTTGACTAACTGCTCAATGGGTTGTCATGTTACTGCTCAATTGTGTGCAGGTATCTTCGCATCAGTCTTTGTGATAGTGGTTGGAGGTTTAGGGTCCATATATTGGGAAATGAAGAAACGAGAGTACATGATTTTGAAAAAAAAGTACTTTGAAAAAAATGGTGGTTTATTGTTACAATAGCTTGCTAATCATCATGGAGTGGAGATGGCCAAAATATTTACTGCAGAAGAACTTGAAGAGACCACAAACAATTATCATGAAATCAGAGTCCTTGGTGAAGGAGGCTGTGGAATAGTTTACAAGGGAATATTGCAGAATAACAGAACGGTTGCCATAAAGAAGCCCAAAGTTGGTGCCTCATCCCACAGAAGTACTACCCCAACCCACAGCACTCCCATGCCAGTCAGCAGTTTGTTAATGAAGTGATTATTCTTTCACAAATCAACCACATAAATGTGGTGAGGTTATTGGGTTGTTGCTTGGAGACATCGGTGCCTATACTCGTTTATGAGTTCATCACTAATGGCACCCTTTTTAAGCACCTTCATGGAGATAAAAGGGGGAAAAGATCATCACCACCACTTTTTTGGGATTTACGATTAAAGATAGCAACAGAAACTGCAGGTGCATTGGCATACTTACACTCCTCCACTTCGACGCCAATATTACATCGAGATGTGAAGACAATGAACATACTACTAGATTTTCCTACACTGCAAAAGTCGCTGACTTTGGAGCTTCACAATTGATTCGACCTCTTGATGAAAAGCAAATGACAACTTTTGTGCAAGGGACACTCGGATACTTGGACCCTGAATATTTTCATTCGGATGAATTTACAGAAAAAAGCGACGTCTATAGCTTTGGAGTTGTCCTAGTGGAACTACTGACAAGTAAAAAGGCATTTTCTTTTGCTAGGCCAGATGCAGAGAGAAACCTTTCAAAACTGTTTGTTTCTTCGGTGGAAGACGGTCGCTTGAAGGAAATTCTTGACAATGACATGATCGATGAGGCAAATATTAATGATACAATGGTACTAGAAAATGTGGCTTATCTGGCAAAGAGATGTTTGAGAGTAAAAGGGGACGAAAGGCCTACTATGAAAGAAGTAGCCATGGAGCTAGTGTGTTTATATAAAGGATTGAGTTCTATTTATGATATGACACATAAGCATTACTTTATTTGTCAAGACGAGACTGATGAGGACTTGCTGGGATCATCAACTTCAAATACTGCTGACGTTGCTGCAGATGTTCTTTGAGGTGATGAGCCCCGAAATCCTTCACATGGGGGTGTTGCACGAGGCCGAGGGTGATGCGTTTGTTTTTCCAAAATGGACTTGTGCAATTCCAGAGGCTATTACTGCTCTCAGCAGCCAAGATCCTGGTGTTGTAACAATTGCTGCACTGAGCAGCCCATATTCTTGTGAAGGCTTTGCAAGTTGATCAAGTGGTTATCAATTACCCCGCCAGTCCATATTCTAATCAGATACGCAGGGATTTTTGTGAATTGAGTCGATATATGAATTTCACTAGTGAGTAAAATAAAAATAAAAAATGCCCATCAGAGTGATATTTGGACACTCAACCACTTCTTTTGTTTTTCGTTTGTGATGTTTGTTTCTAATTATTTGCCCAATAACCCAAACTATTGAAATTTTCCCTTGTAATTAAAGAACCTCTTGGACAGCGTTCACGATTTCACTTCCATGTTGGGCTCCTTTTTCACTTGCTCGACTGATCGAGTCGCGTAAGCAGCAGCAGCAGCAACTTCAACTTGAGTTTCAACTTAAATAAGAGACTTCATTAGCATATTTCTCTTAGGAGAGATAATCAAAGGACGTCATAAACCTTGAGTTGGTAAGCCAAGTTGCCAACTTCCAAGGTGCATATATATAACTCATATGTATTAGCATATTTCTATTAGGAGAGTTGGGATTAATTATTTCATGTCAAAGGAGGTCATAAATCTTGAGTTGGTAAGTCAGGTAAGTGCCAACATGCCAATTTCCAAGCCTAGTTGTAGTTTTTATTTTATTTCTTATTGTAATCGTAATTTGCCGCACACCAAGTTTGAAGTAATATTGATGCTGATATTTCTATCAATACCACTCGGGTTTGTCCAAAAAAATAAAGAATTCATCACCACTTGAGAGTAGTTATTTTGTAATTCTGAACTATCACATAACATAATTACGTGGGATTAATTTGACCTAATAAAACACAATATCTACTTGGAGTAATTATATGAGAAAAAATAAATATTATCTTTAAATGGCTAATCGAAAATAAGTATTTGTTACGTGATACAATCACATTGATTCGAACCATATGATAAATTATTCCATTTTCACCACTTAGTGGCCCATGCTACTCGCATAACACTACGTCAATAATGATATCAGACAACAGTTTTGAAAACTGTCGTCTGATGAGGTTGGGTGCTGTTGTTAAAGCATGTGCCGTCTGGTGGGGGTGGTCAGACAACAGCCCAAAACTGTCGTTTGAAGAAAGATAGTAAAAAAGCAGATGTCTAAATACCTATTCTCTTGACACTAGAAAAAACGATAGTAGAAAACCATTGCAATTGTGGAATACAAATTAGGTCAGCAGAAAATGAAGACGGGAGACTTGTGAGGACTTGTGAGGACAAGTCAGGGAACATTGTTTTTTTAAAAAGTGTTGTCTCTATGAATCTTCAACATCAAGGAATAGTTGTTAACTGTTGAGTGGATTTACACAAAACAATCGAAAAATGTAGAAAACATTGTCTGCTTATATTTAATATTACAGATTTCTCTAAATAACTAATATTTTTAATTATGCTGAACAATGATTCTCTTGTTGTGTTTTATCTAGTTGCGCAATTGAAACTGTTTGAAAAGTATTGTAGTTAAATTGTTCATACAACGGTTTTTGAATTCCATGTCATGATATTCCATTGTAAGACAATTGTTAGACAACAGTTTGTATTTGGAATGAGATGGTATGAGAGAGAGTCACAGTACATACATTCTGCATATGGTATCTAACCAAAACTAATTGATCAACACATCCAAAAACATATCCATTAATTGATTAAATATCCAAAACCAATTCATTCCATCATCATCCCAACATGAAACGGTTAGTATGGCCTAAACATAAAGGTCAAAAACATCAAGGCCAGAAACATGACCACTTCCTTCTCTTCATCAACTTCCTCTTCCTTATTAACAAGAAGATATGCAAAGTAGAACCCAACACCAAACTGACCAATCATGCTAAAATCAGGTACAGCAGCCACGCTGCCAAGGCTTCCATGAATTTCTTGGTGCCAGACCTTGCAATGGTACCAAGGTTCTTGACCAAATCTGAAAACCCAAGTAGAGCAAACTCATTAAGTACCTCATCGAAACACTAGTCTAGTTTTATTAGCAGACAAGATAACAAACTCAATTAGCAGCTTCAATTCGTTTAGATTACTAAAAGCAGGGAGACTAGCAAAAAGTCTTAATTAGCAGCATCAATTGGTTCAGATTACCAAGTCTTTTTTGAGTTTCTCTAATGGAAGAACATGATTGCTGCAAAGGACATGATTTCTATCTTTCTCTTTCTTTTCTCTCACCCACTGTCAACAACCAAAACCAAATCCTTCTTATCTCTTAATAATTATCAAACAAAACAAAAATAACAATAAATAAAACAATTATCTAATATATATATATATATATAACAGAAAGTTTTAACTGAAGAAAAATACCACAAAAGTAAGAAAAGAATAAGAAATACCTGATTCTGAAAGATGTCCTAGATGATATAGACTGAAATATCTCATTTATAGCAAAAAAAACTACTCTGTATCAAGTTTGTAATTGATAGATGTTCTAGATATATACAACTTACAGCAATTACAAGTTCATGTTCTCTCTCGGATTTGTTGATGCTTTTAGTCAATGATTCAGACTTTTCGTAGTGCCCTACAGCATTCCATTTGCATTATATCAAAATCACATTTTGTTCCCAATGAACCCCTATATTTTGTTGGAGCAATCAGCAAGGTATGAAGTCAGAATAAATGGGTAAACTTCTCTTTATATCTGCAACGAATGTAATACAATGCAGAAGAGAAGGAAGACACAGTATAAAACAAAAAGGAAGGAAAAAAGAAGCTAGGAAGTACAGAGGGAAAATATCAAAGAGAATAGACTTCTTTTGCATACATTTTAAGCATAGAAATTGAACTATTGTCCAACAATTGTCCGCAAACTTCCTGTGAGGAAGATATATTATTACTATCAATTGACATATGAGAAGTCTTAAGCCGCTGAAGAAAACATAAGGATCGGAAGAATGAAAAGAACACTGACCTTGGACGCACAAGCTCCCATCTTGATGTTCAACACCAAACTAGATCAAAAACCCGTAAACTTTGTTAGTGAAGAGCATTGGGAGAGAGCATATCACATAATGAATGTTAAATCTTTATAATTTTCAGGCTTCTTTAGCCAACCTTCAATAAAACGGTATATGTTTACAAACAGAACTAGTCTAACAACATAGACATAGACATGTTATCCTAGCATCTGGCTCTAATTAAGAAAGTGAACAAAGCCATGACACTAAATTCACCTTTGAAACATCAATAGCTAGCACAATTATTAGAACTTTCACAACAAACCCAAAAAATTGACAATTTATCAATAGAATCTAATCCCCAGTATCCCATAGCAGCCAATAACACATGAATTATGAACAAAAGCTGTGCAGGGCTCCTTATTTCAATGGTGTAACACTCAATTGAACCTCAGAAAAGATAAAGCATCCAAATTTAATTGTTTATGAACATCGTATTTGTTCATAGGAAATTATACATTTCTAAATCAAAGAATGCTAATTATATAAATTTGAATACGTATCACTGAAAAACAGAGCTAAATTACCTTTCAGACTAGGATTGATGAGCAAACCAAGCCACCATTCAAAAGCCAATGTAAATTGAGATTGCGTGATTGACCCAGAGGGCTAAACGTTGGCGAAAATTTGATGGTCAATCCGCGTATATATGAAGATTTGCAGAGAAGTGGAAGAACAGGAAGAACAAGACCTAACAGCAGAGGATCAAAGATACCAAAAATAAAACGAACAACAGTCGCACAGAGACAGACGGACAAAGAATTATCGTTTCCAGCTCAAAAGGCACATAAAGCCTTTGTCCTACCTTATTTGTATCTACGTTGGACCAATTTCTGGTCCTGGGTGTTCGCAAATTGCAGCATAACAAACAACTAAATGATATATGAATTGAAAGAGAAGAAAGGATAAAAGATAAAAAGAGAGACCTCCAGGATTGAACTGGATCTGCTCCATTTCTCTGCTTTCGATTAGAGCTGTCGGCTTACGAGGATGAAAAAGACCTTCGATAGTTGAGGAGAGAAGGAGAGGGCCGGAGCCGTCGAGGAGATATTGAGACTTGAGAGAGAGACGACGAGGAGAGACCGAGATCTCGAGTGATGTGGAGAGACCAAGACCATTGTTCGAGGAGATAGAGAAGCGATAAAGCTTCCGCCCGCCGTGCCGCCGTCGTCCACCGTCGAGACCCGGTCTCTGGGTTTTCATTTTTGTATCAAGGGGAGTAGGGGACTGAGAGAGAGGTCAGAGGACTGACTGGGTTTGAGAGAACGAGAGTCGAATTCAGTGTTTTAGAATACGAGCAAAGGGGGAAGTTTAATTTTGGTCAAAAAAAAAAAACCGGCTTCTGCTTAATTCTGAGAGTAATTGGCTGAAAAGCAAAGTTCGGTAAACTGAAAAAGGCAAGCCTTCAGTTACTCAAAAAAGTCAACCGGGCTGAACCAAGTGAGGTGACTCTCGTACTTGTTCCTCGTTGTTATTCATCTTTAATTTGGGCTCCTTTTCAGCTTCAATTTTATGTCTTTGAGCTTGATTTGGGGTTAGGGGCTTGGAGAAATTAGGGTTTCTAGCTTCAACTTTGTTATGAGTACTTATGATAGAACTTTAGTTCAGAGTGCCTCTCTTACTAATTCCTCTTTGATATTGATTTGGGCTCTTTCTCAATTTAGACATGAAATTTTTTTTCAGGGATTGATGCCATACGCTAGTGATCTGCAAAATGATAATTCCGCTTGATTACTCTTTGTCCACTGTTTTGGGTTCTAAATATCCATAAAAGATAATTCAAGGGGCAATGGAGGTTGATGAGCAGCATATATAGCTCCCCATTTTCATCGGCCAAATTCAAGACCCTCATGTATAGGGACAGTAATTATCCTTATTACTAGAGCTACAAGTCCTCAGGACTATTATGCATTTCAAATTTGCCGAGGTTTTGATATTAATAAGGAACCTGATATCCAGAGAAATCGATACCAATTTAAATTTTTCATTATTGTAATTAGGTCACACAGTACCATCCCACTATCATATTACTCATTAGCACATACAACTACATCAACTTTGCTAAGGTTTTTGATAGAATGAAATTGGTACAAAGAGCTTAACAATAGAAATTGGTACAAGGTATGGAGATATTGAAACTTGCCACAGAAGAAAATGTGAGATAGACAAGAAGAAAGCAGCCATCTTCATATAACGTTGTCATGCAGCAGCAGTGATGCACTGGATTGCCTGCTTGCAAATACCAGCCATTGTTGCTTCAGGACCAAAGACCTACAAGAGATCAAAGAACAGAAGTGATGTTAGAAATTTCTTAGGGGAGGCACTTCAAATATCAGCAACATGTATGCTTTTTCTTTAATCTTATTCAATAGAGATTTCAGAAACATTGCTTACCTCAATAGGGAGGCCAATTTCCTCTGCAAGTGCCCTCATTTTTGCGAGTCCCCTCTGTTAGTTGGGACCTCCTCTCCTAACATAAAGATGCATCCTATCAACCTTAAGCTTTGTTTCCTGATTGATCAAATATGGCATTGTCAGTTTTGCACTTAGAAAAGATGGTAACAAAACATATACAAAATTGGGGTTTAGCAAAGTAGATTTAGCTGATCACCTTCTCCTTCAAGGCTCTAATAATGCCATTGAATGTTGCAGCTACATCAGTGAAGTTAGCAATTCCTCCTCCAATTACAAGGGCTCTCTTACGGCCATCAGGATCAGAAGTTGCACACTGTAGAAATAATGAGATTACTTATACAGAACAAATCTTTGACTTTATCAAAATGCAAAGCATTTATTGACACGGTATACAAGTTCTAAATCTAGACAAAACCATGTTCTCCCAAGGTTCTTCATCTCAAACTCGGATTTCGGGTGTTCATTGGTTTCCCTTAACTCTCAAGGGTTCCAATTATGTTTATCAACATAAACCGTGACAATTGCAAATCCAGAACTTGTCATGAAAACGCAGGGGCATAGTTCATCATATCCCTTCCCAATCAAGTAGCCACTTTAGTGAGCGTTTCACCCTCATTGCAAATGCACTCCGTGGTCAAAAGCCACTTGATTTGGGTAAATGAAGTACACAAGACCCTTCATTATATTCCATATCTAGATCCCTATAGAGATACGTAGTGACCACATTCGTAAGCTGCATGTTCAGTTATTTGGAAACTACCAAACTGACAA
>BDJD01005433.1:0-16678 GCA_002564525.1 Rosa multiflora
ATTTTGTGGTTTCTTAGTTTGCGAATCAATTAATCCAAAATAGTTTAAGGCTGTACCTTTGTCATAGTTAAAACTTCAGTTAGCTATTATTGTGGCTCTGGTCGTGAAGTTTCTTTCCAGCAAAGATGATAGAACGGAATTTAGTATTTAATGTTTCTTTTCATTGCTCAGTGTCATCTTCCTTGCTTATTCTTATTCAGGTATAAACGGTAAAATTTTATTAGATTGCTTCTGTATTGAGTTTATAGTATGTATAGCCATGATAATATCAAGTTTTCTAATTGTTGTCGCTTGATTTTGTAGATTTTAGGAGCAGTTTGCAGGCAGATTATTCAACTGTCTTGAATTCAGGTATATATATTTTCATAGAGTGTGAATTTTCTATATTCTTAGTACGGTAAAACCCATGAGCAAATTTCATATATGTATATTTAGCAAATTATTGATATGGAACTATTTGTGCTTTGTTTTTTGACTTTTGTTTCTCAGTTTCATTGCTTTTACACTGTTTTGTTTTCTTTTTCTCTTTTGGTAAACTACAGTTCCTACACTTTGACTGTTAGTCCCTGAACAATTTGTTCAAGTCGAATTTGATGCCATGTTCAAGTCGGCTGGGGTTGTGGGATTCATTTTATTGAGTAGAGAAAAAAAATGACTTTTGAGCATGTTTGCATGTTCATCGATTTTTTGGATCTGTGAACTTTGGACTTGGTTTTTATTTTATTTTTTTCTAACAAGAAAACATATTAAAGCTAGATATTGCTCTTAAAATCAAAAGAATTAGAAAACTACAAATAGGATCAGGTAAAGAGTTTCTAAAACTCAATGAATTGTCAAATTATTAAACCTTGGTTCTGCTATTTACACTTTTGTTCAATACCAGTCTTTTTTTTCTTCTTCTCCTTCTTTTTCCTTTAGACACTTCTGTTCAATATTAGTGTTCAATATCATTACTTTGCATTCACATTACAATAGTAGAAGTTAGTTGCACTGTTTTTGGATCAATTACTAGGTTGGGTCCAGGATGATTTTTTTGGCACTGTTCATTTAACAGTAAAATGGCGGCTTTGCCCTTCGTTTTTGCTCTTTTCTCGATTGCTGCTTCTGAGGCCTGCTATTTGTTTTGGTGTAGAGAGAGAGAGGGAGAGATTGTGAAAGGAAAAAGGGAGTGATCGATCTAGATTTAGAAACTGTGAAAGGAGAGATAATTTAGAAAGAAGGAGAAGAGGGATCTGATTCTGGGTATGTTTTAGGCTATGATGCACCGACACGGGTACGGGGTGCGATACGATACGATACGTGGATACGTTTTTTCTCAAAAAAACAGGATACGATACATTTCGGATAAGTTTCAGAGAAATTTGTTCTGCAATTTTAATTGGGTAGTGTGAATTGTGATTAGGGGAGATTTCAGCTTTAAGGGTTTTTGCTTATTAGATTTAAATTTTACTTTCTGGGATTCAACCCTTGATTGGTTTTGGGAATTTTAGCTACTGGGTTCTGCTCAGTTTTTGTGTTCCTGGTTAGAAACTGGTATTAGAAGAGTGTAGGAGGATACGGAGCGGATTGAGAGTGGGAATTGTATTCAGGAGGCTCCCTGTTCTGTTAATCAGGATCTCTACCAATTTGGAGTTAATTATTCAGGTTCAGTTCTTTTAGCTTTTTGGGTGTTCTTATTTTTTGTTTTTACGATTTGATGTGATGTGTTTTGCTGTTGTTGTGTGTTATTTGGATATTGGGTGTGTTTTGTTGCTGATAGAACAGAGGAGTAGAGTGAAATTTTGAAGCTTGAATTGGGTATTGAAGAATTTGAGGCTTTATTGCTTGGAACTAAATGGAACAGTGTGGAGAGTTGGATGTCTAGAGTGAAATTTTTAATTTTCCTGGGTGTTGGGACCATTTTTGATGGTGCTGTTTACGTATAGAGGTTAACTGTTTGTTGCTTCACTATAGTTATTCTTACAGTTTGTTGCGGACAATACTTATGAGTATGATTTGTTGACACTACTCGATATATACTTCATACCGATAGAATTACAGTTATCTCAGACAGATTATGAGGTCTCCTTACTTCATAAATGTTCCCTTCTCAAAAGGAAGAAACACTAAGTTTGGTTAGTTGAATGACTTTTCTGTTATCCAAATACTCATGTCATTCATTCGTCAAAAATGTGTAATGGAATCACTTTAATGGTTTTTTTTTTCTTTCCCTTTCCCTATTTCTTGACTTCATTTCTGCTTCTGGATTTGTGATTAATATCAATTCCAACCAGAGAAATAATTGTGACGGATGAAGAAGCAGGTCTAAGCGATTCAGGGTAGGAGAAGAAGACAGACTGTGACTGTAAGTGGGGTCTGAACTGTCTTCGTTTATCTGATATTCAACTCCGCGCGATGGACGGGTATAAATGAAGCATGCAGTTTAGGTCCAAATTTAGTATCTTGGCGATAGTACTCACAAAAATAGTCCAGGGCCTCCTCTGCGTTTGCTTCATATTAGATGAAGTTTAGATGTCCTGAATTGTCAATTTCAATTAAGTTTGCCTTTTGAGCATGAAAGCATGCTATTTGTTTCTATGGAATTCATATGTTTCCAAAGACTGATTGGAATGATATTGTCGTTGAGATTATTGATCAGCCGGGAATATTATAAATGAAACCTTGCATCATTACTGCCTGCAAATAGTGCAACAAATTAAAATTAGTCCAAGGAACTGTAATAGAATATGGGGATGTCGGTGGAAGTTAGAATTTAAGGAACAATCACATATTAGTTGACTTCAAGGATTGTGCTGTTACTGTAAAGTGCCATTTAGGAGTTGGGACTTGGGACCAACAAGGAGTTAGTCGGAATGGTTAGGCTCATGGTTTTATTCTTTCATGTTGTCTAGGTTTGAAAGCGGCTCTATATAAAGACACTATCATTGGGTATTTGAAAACGCAGAAATAAAGTCATTTAGGTGAGGTTTGAAAGTGGCCTTACATTATGTCTCAGAGTCATACCAGGGCCATAAGAGAGGTTTATACTTTTCAGTTATTTGGAAATGATGCACATTGTCTATGAGAGTCTGAGTGTTCTTTTTCCAGACTCCGCTTATTCTAATTTTTGGTTCTGCCATATACTGCACAAATGTTCTTTTGGGTCATCAAATCCAAGTACTGCCTAGGCTGCCATACATGGGCATCCAGTGATAAAAGTTGACTCCCTAATTTCTTTTTACTAAATGATCAAGTTAAGCGTTTTTGGTATAGAATATGATCTGTGGTGTGTATAAGGAACTTGCTAGCTGATGGTCTTTTTGAGTTTAAATACCTGATATTTGATATTGCTGCCGTATGTGATATGTCCAGAATAGATGATGTAGGAATCGCTCACCAAGGGTTTGAGAAAAGGGTGGTTTCCCAGGACCTGCAGCTTTGGCTTTCTAATGTCAGTTCCTTTCAGTTAAATATATCAACTTTCTGTACTCTCTGCATCTTGCTTTCAAAAAATGGTTTCCAAGTGTTACTACACTTTCTTACTCTAACTTTGTCTTCCTTTTTTACCTCAGTCACCAGCCATCAACCAGAAGTTTACTCTTCTTGCTCGGGCAGGAAGGCAGGTGAGTTCCATCATGAGTCATTGGAGATGATCTCTTAAAAACAGCACCATTTCTGACTATGATAAATGCTGAGTTACCAATGTTTGCCACATGGAGGGCCTGCAAAATAAAATTTTCAATAAGTACAACATACAGCCTTGAAAATCAAATTCATTGAAGCAGAACAGTCATTCAACTAACCAAACTGTACCGGCCTCAATTTCTGAAAACAAGTTGGATGACTGTTATAGATAAAAATAGCTTTTAATCCCTTTTATCATAAGTTTTCTGTAAATGATTATCCAACTTCTCTTCGATGCTCTAGCTTCGTTGCTGACTGTTTTTCTTTGCATCTTTCAGGTGACGCTAACTTTATGTTCTTTGGGGACTTTGAAGAAAAGAACGGAATTTTAGCAGGGTAGAGGGAACCCAATCATAGTAAGTGTTTGTTTCTTTGGTTAGTAAGTTTACTGATTGTACTGCTATATGTGAAATTGACATATCTAATATCCCAGTGACTTTACTGATTTCTTCCAACTCGCCTACACAAAGTTCAATGATGTAGTGTTGGGAAAATTAATAGAATGGAAATAATAACTCAAACCACAATAGGATAATATGCAAAGAAATAAAGAGAGTAATGGAAAGAGAACACCAGAAATAACGTGGTTCGTCAAGGTGCCTACATCCACGGGGCAGCAACAACAAGAACTTCCACTATGATAAGGTGGGTACAAGAGATACACAACTTCAAGAATACTACTTGAAGGAAACTCTCTCTCTCTCACACACTTGTTTTGCTACTGATTTGAGTGTTTGAATACAACTTACGCGCAATAAGGGCACGGTCATCAAAGAAGTGGGAAATATTTAGACCCGAAATTATCGTACCACGGGGATTGAAAAGCTAACTTCAATCCTTGGTTATGCCGATTACTAAGTCACTAACAATTAACAAAGAACCTAGAAAAATAGCACCAAACTATTTACATCCCTCCTCTCACCAACCTAGAATCTGAATCTCCAAGAACATAGAATCAACTAACACTTTAAGTTGGTTTCGAATTCCAAAGTGTCGCCTACTGCTGCTAACTACTTCCATGGGCCAAAGCTGGTGGTTCCTGATCGAGATTCAAGGGATTCTAACTCGAACTCTCTCCGCAATGATTGCTCGAAGACCTTTGAGATGCTGTTTCGCGGCGGTGATTTGGTGTCGTGGTGGGGAATAGGGAGAGGAAAGATTGTAAGCAGAAGTCTCGAAGGTGGAGTAAGGCCTGGAACATTTGGAGTTTCATACACAGAAAGAGTGGGAACAAGGATGATGAAGATAGGTATAGTAATAGGCCTAATGGGGTGGAAAGGTCGTTTTCGGATTCTTGGTCGAAGCTAAGAGGCGGCGGGGAGCAAAATGGGGAAGCAAAGGGTTTCAATCCAAAGATTACGAGGAGCAACAGCCTTGCTTTTGAGTTTCAATTCATGCCTAAATGTACTCTTGTCGGTTGGTTGGGGATAAGAAAAAAAGAAGAAAGAAAGCACTTTGAGGTGTTCATCTTGCCTGTGAGTACCATGCTTTTGCTTTTGTTACTCAAATAACAAGAATATCAGTGTTTTTTCTGGTTTTGATGTTGATTCATTAGATTAACCCTTTATGGGTTTTAACTGGCTATAGATACAAAATAAGGCAAATGCAATGTGTATGCAAACTGGGTTTCTAGGACCCAATTCGCTCCTTTTTCTTTTTATCACAAATAGAATTGGGTCTTGGCTTTATTGCCTTATTGGTGAAGAAAGCAGAAAGAGTTTTGGCATCTCATACATTCTGGAGAGCAGTAACATTCAGGGCAAGATCCCGTCTTGGTAAGCAGAGAGAGTTAGAACCAAGGGCTTGGTTTGGTCCTGATTGGGGTTTATCTCTTGTTCAATTCTGTCGGGGACTAGCTTGGTGGTGAGCTCATCGTCGGAGATGGCTACATCTTGGGCTGTGAGGGAGATGAAAGAGTTTGACTCCAAACTGACCAAATGGACTGTGAGGGAGATAAAAGAGTTTCACTCCAAACTGATCAAACTGCAAAAATACAATTCTACCCTTGATTTATTTGATAATGACCATGAGTGGTTAATGAAATGTATCAAAAATGGGTCGGGTTAAATAATTCATGTACTTATGTGATAGTTTTGAAAGTATATTCACCTTAATTCTCAATGACCTATACCTCATGTACTGGTCTTAAAATTTTTCCAACTCATAAAGTTTGTTAAGATATTTTGCTGATAGATTTGATCCAAACATGCTCACAAATTTGATCCTAACATGCCCACTTTAGAGGCCTAAAGATAATGCACTTTGGCTTTAAGCTCGACCCAGCCCACCCAATCCTAGAGAGAAAGACATAAAAACAAAAAAATTAAAAATTAAAATTAAAACAAGAAGAAGAAAAAATTTAGTCAAAAATACGCCTCTTTTTGGGAAAATGATGGGACAAAAATCTCATTCTCGTTTATCTCTGTTTATTGATGCCAAATCGCCAAAACCTTCTCAGTCGCAAAGTTTCTTGGCCATTTCTATGTAGTGTTGGGGCAAAGTTTGTTTGCGTGTAAGGTAGTAGTATTTTGATGAGCAAG
The DNA here is from genome assembly GCA_002564525.1 of Rosa multiflora. Taxonomy (NCBI): domain Eukaryota; kingdom Viridiplantae; phylum Streptophyta; class Magnoliopsida; order Rosales; family Rosaceae; genus Rosa; species Rosa multiflora. The sequence continues at coordinate 6,204 of BDJD01005433.1, forward strand.
GGCGAAGTGATTTTGTCCCCTTGTCTAGCAAATAAGACTGCCCAAAACACTTTGAAGGACGACGGGCCTTGAGAAATTCCTTGTTGTGTCTCCAAACGTAGGCATGAGTAACTGTGACATGGGGAGTTAGAAAGGCATGAAAGTTTAGTAGAGATGAGAGATTGAAGGGAATGAGATAGTGGTTGATGTGTTCAATTGACTCGTAATTTGGAAGTGGTGTGGGGGAATTGCTGGCTTTGGCCTGTGAGTAAGAGTTCTAAGGCCTAAATGTGTTTTGTGGTTATTAGAGTTTACTCACACGAGCTTGCAAAAGCTTACTAGGTTTTTTGTTTCAACCCAGTGCACTATTCCATGGTGTAGGGGTTATTGTGCAAGTTAGAATATCTAATAATTGTTGTCGAAGCTGAGGTGTAAGTTCGGTGGTATGGACGTCGAATGGTACTTTTAGTTTTAAATCTTCCGCTGTGTAGTGAGTTGTGGTGGGTGTGTTTTTACTTATTGAATTGTCATTCAATTTAATTTGTAAACTCTCTGAAATGTAATATGTGACTCTAAAGAACGAGTCGGTATTGACATTGTGAGCTCGGTTTGTTTAGTTACTTAATTTAAATGAAAAATTTTCTATGTTTTTCCTTGTGCATGTTGAGTTTTCGCATTTCGGATTTGAATTCCTTTATTCAAAATTCGGGGCGTGACACAAGGTGAGACCGCATACTGTTCAGTGAAAATCCTGTTATGAGATACCACTGATATTTGATTCTAATTCATGTTTGCATGTCCAATCCTCTTTCAAATTCAGTTTCTACTCAGATTGGGTCATGTTTCTCATTCGACGTTGAGTTAATTTCATAAAGTTTCCATCTCCATCTTGAGTTTAAACAATTGATTTGACAATTGGATGACGAAGCATGGAATCTAGTTGCACAAGCCAAAGGGAGAGGTATTGTTTGACCTCAAATAACATTCAAAGCACTTCGATTCCAGGTAGGGAGGCTTCAACCTAGTTAGTGCTCTTTTGTTTTACACATTGTTTTTATGGTTTTAAGTGGTTTTTAAGATTTGACACTTGAGTTAATGAGATGACTTGAGAGTGAGTGGGGCTTAGTGACTTCCTTGGGTTTCGATCCCCTAAACCTCTAGAGGGGCTGTACGGACGGGATAGTGTCTGACATCCTTTGAGGTGTGACACTAAATTTAGGTGGTACGGCGTAAATGGGCACTCTCGCTACTCTTCACCTGTTGTTGAATATTTAAATCTTCGGTGAGGATGTAGTTGGCTAGTATTAGACCGGTCATCACGTTTGATTTTACTCGGGTACTCATTCGTTTTCATATGGTTTCACATTGGGGAGTTCTTTATTTACTTTTATTATATTTTACTCAACTGGCCCCAATTACTATTTGGTTTTCAAATCTAGCTAGGGTTGATGTTGGAGTAGCGAGGTCAAAAGCTCACCCCTACTATAGTTGGTCTTGCAGGTATTGTGACTGAGGATTGAGGAGGATTTCGAGACTGAGCTGGGTGCTACATTTTTACTTTAACTATTTGGTATATTTACCTTCACATTTTATTCACCTCTACTTAATTGTCATTGTTTGGTTGAGGTCAATGTTAACTTGCAATAATGTCAATCTTTGCTTAGTATCTTCCCTGAACTCTTGTTTTTTTGTACTGAGTGTTTGAATCCAACTTAAGTTTCATGAATCTTATTTTTCATTGTTCTAAATTGTTAATTCACTATTATGTTGTTTCACAAAAGTTGTTTTGGTTTGAACTAAAACCCGTAAGTGTCGGTTTGTTTTTAGATGTCAGTTTGTTTGACTAGAATGATGTGATTAATATCACCACACTTTGAACTTCTTTACCCTTTCCGCCAAATCTTACCATTCTAATTTTTAAACTAAATTGCCTTGTGTTTCTTTAGAACATGAGTTAAGCCCTCTAAGCTTGTGTTCTTAAAGATTCATGGCACTGTAACGCTTCCAATTTGGTTTGGTGCAAATTGGGGTGTTACATCTGGTCATTGATCGACTGAATCCGGTCACCAGCCGCCACCCATTGGACTACTCTGAAAACCTAGCCGGAGGTCGTCGGATATATCTTAGGTCACCAGAGAGGTTTATTGCCCCCGAATAGACCCTTGTTGGGGGGCAATAAAATTTTATGAAACCTCGCCGGAGATCCTTAAAGAGGTCATCGGAGATCTCATAGGGGGCGGAGAGATTTATTGCCCCCCAATAGACCTTTATTGCCCCCTTATAAACCTTTCGGTTGCCGGAATGGGAACTAATCTCCCTAAAATTGGACAAGTAAAACTTTGATTCAGGAAAAAAACGAGGAGATTACATCAATTTAGAACATGTATTACTAATCTCCCAATCAACATTTATTGCCCCCCAATAGACCTTTGTTACTAGATAATAAAGACATTTTTTTTTCCTTTTTTTCTTTCCTTCTCAGACTTCTGCCCATAGTTTAAAAAATGAAAACAAAAAAGAGATTTGGGCACCCAGAAAATGATCTAGGCACCCACGTCTTCTTAATCGGTTGCAGACCTGGACTGTGAGATTCCAGCGGTTATATAATTGGAAGAAGGCGCAGTCATGGACGGCTTACGATAGCCCAAATTCATGAGTCACGATCCAGAACTGGGAGTAAGGCTTGGTAGGGTCAATATTCGACCCGAAATTGAGAGTGAAAAGCCTGGTGACCTTGGATTTATGGCCAAGAATGCTGCTGAAGCGGGCTCCGCTTCGGAGAGGATGATGGCGATGGTACCACAACAGCGTCGCCATGGTGGTATCAAAGGCGGAAGCTTCTGAGCAAAAGGCACTCATCGTTCGGGTTGCTAATGAAGCCCCGGGTCTTCTTGTTTTGGTGCCACCGAGGCATGAACATGAAGTCGCCTTTCTTCAGGCGAAAAGGCTTCTTCCCGCTGTCAGAGTCAAGCACAAGATTCTCCACAGGCGGTTGGTCTTCCTGGCGGACGACGTCGATGATGAGCCCAATGTTCGATCATGAGGTCGGGGAAGTATAATGAGAGTTTGCTTGCGAATCAGAGTTGCCGGTTTCTGATCAATCAATTGCTTCATGGTTTGCACAGAGAGAGAGAGAGAGAGAGTGGCATGATGTAGTTTCTTAATTAGGTTAAGGGCAAAATTGTCATCTTATTTTGAATTGGGTTAGTGAGAATAAAAATCTGTTAGTAGGGTAAGTGGGATAATTTTGGCTAATTTTGATCAATGACGTTATGCAAATATTTGCATCTCTATTATCTTGTTCCCTTTGTCAATTATATTTGCTATGTGTCAACATGTATAGGGTTTAGGTAACAACCAATATTTGCAATATGAAAATAGAATTCAATTAATTTTTTTTGACACAATGATAAAAATTAATAGTAGTCAATTTATTATTTACTAGAAATAACTAATTTAAACACTCGATTGTTTCATTCACTTTTGAGTACCCGGTACTACATTCAATCTTAAACAACTTGCAACTACAAAATACTATATTGTCTTTCTTCACTCTGACACGTCTCTCGTTTTGCCAGATTACCATTAAAGGCAACTTTATACATGATTATACGCATTTCTATCTACAACACTAATCTAATCACTAAGTCAATCAATATGTAATTAATTTATTTTTATTTATTTTGTAGAAAATAAGCAGAGTTGTGAAAATCGAGAAAAAATGACGCAAAAAATGGACCAATTCAGAATTTCCGAGAAAAAGACGAGAAAGTCAACATTGGTCAACTACGCTCAATCCCAGCAAAGAAGTGAAATCACCACTCATGTTAGTTCTGGTGGACATATCTCGATCACCTTTACAAATTTTCAACCAAATTGATGACCGCTAAGGTATCGAACTAGATTAAATCAATCGAAAAACCAAATCTGACCAACCTGAACCGTTCATGTTTACAATTGTAAATCACAGTTTTGAACACCTTAATAATTTGGCTGAAAATTTGCACAAGTGATCTACTCTCATAGACCAGAAAACTGAACAATGAGGATGTCGATACGTGATAGAACGGTCTAATAATCGATAACTTAAAATATATAGTAAAAAAAAAAATGGACACCTCACTAAAAAGACCCTCTATATATATACTATACTATATGATGAATATATTTCCCATATGAAAAATCTATGTGGCTGGAGCATGACTCTTTCGTTTCACTTTTAGAGCATCTCCACAATTATGCAAATTTAACCATCGGAGCTTTAAATAAGGAAATCATTTCCTAGTTGTTATTGGGATTCAATTCAGGTTAAAATAAGGAAGCTAGCTGCCAAATAATTCATTCACTACTTTAGGGGCGTTGGAGCATTAAATCACATGATTTTGGTGATTCATATTGATGGAGGAAAGTCAGTTGAGCAACAAGGAATCAGTTTTGTCACTCAAATAGTTGACAGAAAATTCAAGCCCAGTAATCTCCCCAAATTACAAAGAAGTCATCTACACAATTGTTATTGGCCTACATTTTCCACCCACAAAAACCAACTCCAACACTCAAAAGGTTTACAAGATTACTCGAGATTCCTAGAAACTCATGTTTGCCATCCGCTGGTTGATATGGTGTCCACACTTACAAGCAGCCTCATGGAGCAGAGAAAGAAAACCAGGCCAAAATAGCGTTAATTCCTCTTCCAGACCGTCCCTCTGACATTTACTAGCCTACAAAAAAATAATAAACATTAATAAAAAAAATTGCATATACATGACTAACCAAACATTTTATATGCATCCACACGCATTAAACTCAAACATAAGTAGACTACTTACCTTGTGTACGTTACTGTGTCTGCAAAACCTCACAAAGGACATTGCATCATCTGTGTATGTTTCTGTGTATTTAGGATCCTTAGTTTGCTTTGTCTTAAATGCAAATTGGATCCAATCCTAAGTCTTAGACGGCGGATGTCGTTGATTCAGTGTGTGTGTCCAACAGTAGGATGCATTTCTACAACGAATTACATATTGTAACGTTCTTATGATGTAGAAATGATCATATTTAGAGAGCTTCATATCCTCACACATCAACTGCAATTCTGACCTATATGAAATCCGTTGTTCTTTGTTAAGAAGAATTGGATGATTGACAGCATTTTCCATACAAAGCCTGCAAAGAAACCAAAATAATTGTATGACACAAAAAGTCAGATTATTTACATTATCAAATCTTGAAACACTTGAAGTTTACACAACTAAAATCAAGTTTAAGTAGTAAGTAGTTACACTTGAAACACTTACCTATTGTAACAATTCTCATATCCAAGAAGTCAAGAACGAATTGAAAATCCAATGGAATCCTACTTGTAACATCACTTGTGAAAAAGCCTCGCACTAATGAAGTGAAAGCCCTCGCTAAAGAAGGCAGCTGGGTGATGATTGATTTTTGTAAGATCTCCTCAAGCGTGAGCCTACATGCGTGAATAAAAAAGAAGATCAAAAAAGAACAAAAGGAGGTTCAGAAACATAGTTGTCTGAATTGACTTCTAACTTCATTTTCTAAAACTAACCAAAATACTCAAATGTCCTTGATGGCGCCTCCCTCCCTCTCTCATTTAAGGTTGGCAGCAGACTTTCAAAGGAAAAATATTTAATGCGTCTCAAAGAATAATAATGAGAGCCCAGCACCTACTCTCAAAGAATTAGACAAGTAAAAGTGACTGTGTTTGCACAAGTATCTTAGCCTGTGTGTGCATTAATGTAACTTATATCTTAAGAACAATCATGATCATTAAGAACACTAATACAATAGGCATGCTTGAATACAGATTATTACAAAAGGAACCAAGATACATACCTGAAGCAGTAAAAGCATCAAACGCCATTGTGCAAGTCCGGTCTTCTGCAAAGCTCTATGTCCGAGAATATATACTCACAATGGGGCTGAGATTCCTTAGTACTCGTATTTAGAGGATGTAGGGACCTTAGTCGACTTATATAGAGGTTGATTATTAGGATTCGTCCCATAATAGCAATCCTAATACTAAAGCAATTAGGTCCTCTATACTATGTATCAATGTAATCACTTCTCATAGAAGTAAACTAAGTTTCCCAATACGATAAGGATCACAGATATAAAATCCTGATAGTTTCACGGATAGAATCTTTAATGCAATATCGATCACTTCATCCATAAGTAACCATATGCAATATCATGACGTGAATAATGTAAGTCCAATCTTACATGCATGTGCACTTGTAGTGAGCAGCAAATTTTAGAATGGATTTTCATGCAGAATTCTACTAATCATACATGCATGACTGAATAAGTACATTAACATAGGCTAGTTCACAATTAATTTCAAATGTTATCCCCTCTTCTCTCAAAATGGCTATCTAATTCACACCGCGGTGCCACCTAGGCCCGTACTCATACCACAGTTTTCCTAGATCTCGCTTGCCTATGCCTTGTCTCATTAATAAGATACAATAAAACAGCGAATAAAATTCAAGCCAAGAATCTCTTCAATTGATGACCACTTTATCTTAGAAATGAATTGAAACCTATCCAAACATTCAGACCCGACTAGAATGTAGCCTTATCCATTGTCGCTCGAAGCCTTAGGCGACTACTGATTGAAAACAAATCAGCAATTGTTGAGCAAAATCTATCTTTATCCTTGTCTTTTTTAAAATTCCAAATGAAAAATCATCATGAATTTGTGATGAGTTTCTTGGCTTGAATTTTATTTATTGCTTCTTGACTCTCGATGAAAATCTCATCAATATATAAACAATACTTAAAGATTAGGTTGTTTTAATGAGTCAGAGAGGGATGCATTCAATCCTTTCCAATATGGAATGTCAGACTCTAAGATTTAAGAGGAAGAAAGCATTGGACAGGTTATTAAAAGAATTTAAGAATACTAGCTAGAATGAAGTTGGTGAATAAAATTTTATGTTATGGGCTTGTTATGTCTCAGGAGGTTACAACTATATGCCCCAAAAGAGGTTATCTTTAATAAATTTCCAGTTAAAAAAACTGAACTATATGCCCCAAAAAAATCATCAACCAGTGCGTCAAAAAATAGACACGTAATTAAAAATTTAAACACTATATTGAACCTAAATTAGATAGTTAGAAAATCCTTAGATAACTGACCAAAGCAGCAGTGGTAGACAAAGGAGACCAATTCACTTCTTATACAATAAGATCATACTTGATCATCATATGAAATCAGGGAAAACATACAAAAATTCGTCAAATCAAGCAACCCACTATCTAATGCGTGAGAAATTCAAAAAAAAAAACCCAATAAAAATAAGAATCTAACATAACTTAACAACATCCAAATGCCAGCCAATTGAGCAGCCTTAATTCAAAAAACTTCCATAACTCTCAAAAAAGAGAAATAACACATTTTTAATCCAACCCAAAACACTATAAGTTGGACAAATAAAACTTTGATTACAGAAAAAAAGAAGAAGGAAATTACATCAATTCAAAACGTCTATTACCTCCCAATAGACGCCTATTGCCCCCAATAGACATTTTATTTTCTTTTTCTTTTCTTCTCGAACTTCTGCACTCAGTTTATAAAAAAATATATAAAAAAATGCTCTAGACACCCAACTGTCCAACATGCCCAGCAACCACCGCAAAGAAGCTTATGTTTTCACACCAAAAATCCTATCTTCGATCCTCGATTTCCGCATCAAAACTAGATCTCCGTTCTTGATCAGCGCCTACCATTACTTCGCCTACAAATCGAACCCCAAACAAGTGTCGTTGCCTTGTCGGATTACGTCCTCTTCCGGCCCAACGTGACTGAGCTCGTTGAAATAAAAGTACGATAAGCCCAAATCGACGCCGTCTACGCTGCCCTCGGATCCCTCGGCTGCAAGAGGCTTCTGATTCACATCTCTGAGACTGGCTGGCCGTCAAAGGCAATGAGGACGAGGCAGGAGCTATGCTGGATAACGCCAAGAAGTACAATGGGAACTTGATCGAGCTTGGATCTCAAAATCTACGTCTTCGCTCTGTTCAACGAGAACATGAAACCCGGCCCCGAGCTCCGACAAGAACTTCGGGCTTTTGAAACCCGATGGAACTCCGGTGTACTCGGTTGGATAGAAGAGAGAGAGGAGAGAGAGAGTGTGGCATAAAATGTGGTTGTTTAATTAGGCTGAGGGTATATCTGTCACTGTAATTTAAATTGGGTTAGTGAAAATAAAATATGTTGCTGGGGTAAGTGGAATAATTTTGTCTAATTTTGGTGCTTTGGGTCAAGGACCCATATAATAATTGGCGGAAGAGAGTGTCAAACTCACTGAAATCCATATCCATCTGGATCTGTAAGGTCTAGGGTTCCTTGATGTGTATGAACGAGGATGAACAGACGATGAAGCCTAGGCAAAAATAATGGGAGGAAAATTGAACCGAGAGATTTTGGGGTTTAGGGTTTGGCAGAGTCAATGGACTAGTAGATGGTAGAAAAACAAAGATGTCGGGTCTCACCAAGTCAACCCGTCTTTTATTTTTCTAAAGGAAGTCGACCAGACCAGTCAGCACTCAGCAGTGAAGTTTTATTTTATGTACAATAATTATGTAAAAGTAAATAAATAATACTCAAGTCTCTTTTTTATTGATAAATCTCAAATTCTCTTTCATTTACAGATATTTATTTTTGGCAATCTAAATTCATTATCATGCTTATCTATTTAATACAATTGTATTTCGATCATAATGAGTTGATACTAACCAAGCTATGCTAGGATTTAGGCAACGACGCCTCTTTTGAAATCGTCGCATTATGTATTTATTCTATTTCAATAGAGTCATTCGTGTTCTTTGGTCTGTCGCTTGCTATTATTCTTGCCTTCTCTAGTGGCGATGGTGCAGTTTGCCTCGTTCTTGGCTGGTTGATGGTGTTTGTCGGCAGGCAGATCAGAGAATGAGGTTTCGACTCATCATGCCCATGTTGTCCCATGTTTTAGAAGATAGTAAAGCCCATAATGCCATTACATTTCACCTCATATTCTAATTCTAACCAATCTCCTCATCCTTTCAGTTGAAAAAAGACTAATGTAAAAGTAATTGATCGAGACATATTACTCAATTGTAGAGCCAATGAATTGCCTTATTGTACAAGCCAATTGGGCTCCTCTTCTAATATCAAACAATGAAATATTTCATCATTAATCTTAAGCATGTGGATGATGTTAGACTGGGGAACAAAAATTTAAACCCAAAGACTTGATGCAGTACTTTGTAACTTAGACACATAGCCTTCCCTATTTCGTAGTTTATTTAGACACATGTAGCCTTTACAATATTGAACATATGATGAGGGGTTGAAGCCTAAAAAGCTTAAGTTGGAGGCGACCCATACTAGGAAGAAGAGGCCCTTCAAGTCTCTAGGTGCAACTTCTCCTAGTGAGGTGGAGAATGAGGATGCTAGCGAACGGAATGAGCTGGTGGTTGGCACTCTCGAGGGTGCCCTAGATTAGGTTTCTTTTCTATTGCATTAATAAAGTAGGGATTTCTTTTGACTGCATCTAAGCTTTCGTAGTAGCGTCTGAAGACTTTGTTGCTTGAAACTTAATCCCATGGTTACATTGTGTTTGGGTAGTCTATAGCTCCACTTTAGACTTTTCCATCGTTGCTCAATTTTGTCGTAGCCCGATTGTTCGAGTGAGTTACTTTTTGTAATGTTCACTACTATTGCATCTAATGGACTGACACACCCTTTGAAAAAAGAAAAAAAAAAAGTCTGAACATATCAGTACATTGATAAAACTTCGGTCATAGCTTATTTATGTTGTGTGGGTTTAGAAGAGAAAAATAAAATGAAAAATCTATGTGGTTTAATGCATTTTCTTGCTGCAACGTACTCGATTGTAATTCGTCACGATAAGTAATTAGGTGGGTACAAAAATGGAGCATTTTTCCATTCATAAACATGATCACCAAGAACTTTAGGAAATTAAAAAGGGAGATGTTTTGTTCGTTCACGATAATATGTTAAGTTTATCGATCAAGATGCAATTTCCATAAATGACTCATCTAGCTACTTGTTTAGTAGTACAGAGGCATGTTCCTCTTTGATTCCTTGTTCGGAATCATCAAACAAAGTATAAAAAGATAAATTAATAGAAAAACATCAAAACCTAGTAGAATTAGAATTAAGTTGTTTTTCCCTTCAAAAAAATAAAGAATTAAGTTGTTTTTTTTTTTAAAAGAAAAAAAAAAAGAATTGGAATAAAGTTGATCGCAAAAGAGAATTCATATTGGGTTAACTATGCTGGAGATGAGCTTATTAAAAAGTAGGGGACCAAAGTTGAAGCCCAAAGATTTGAAACGAAATTCGAGCGCAAGAAGTGAGAGCTGCCAGCAGAAAAACAAAACAAAGTATTTCTAGGCAAGAAGAAGAGAGAGAAACGAACAAGAAGCCGCAGACAACGGAAGGAAAAAGCTCGACTCACCCTTGTCCTCTCCTTCAA